>MU899565.1:9620-48263 GCA_036418205.1 Ostertagia ostertagi | reverse complement strand
CGGGTCATTGGAGAAGGAGATGTGTGATGTTCTTGACGGTTCTCTCTGAATATCGAAGAGCCTAGAAGCTATTCACGCTAATGCTTTCGCAATGCTTGTCTTCATACAGTGAAATGGTTTCCCAAACCAGGCCACCCAGCGAATACAACAAACCGAGAGTAATATTCTCAAGAAAACGGAGTTCGGGCTTTGGTTGAGCTGGTGCTTCCTGGCTGCGAGGCAGCCATCAGACGTGCCGCGTGTTGTTGTCGCAGTGGACTCATGACTCATCTCCACTGGTGACCGATTAGGGAAGGCTCTGCTTTTGCCGTCCAAGAATGAATTTCCCCAGATGGTCAGGCGTGCTTCTCGCTCATGGTCGGTCGGACCATAAGGTTTCCATCAAGGTTCTGCCCAGTCTTTCCACTCGAGAGTCTACTGATGTTGCGTGCATACTGCGCCAGATTCTGTTAATCGTGTAGCAACGTTGATGTGCTCCTAATAGTGCAAAGGGCCTCCAAAGTGATCGTGGCCGAGTATTAGCTTGATTTTCAGACGATCGTTTCGTCTTTGCGTTGCTATCGGCCACTAGCCAGTACCTTTCAGAATTCAAGGCTTGGCCAACGACAGGCTGATCTCTTACTTCTTCCTTGCAAAGGATCGGTAATACAGTCGTCATTTTCCAAATTTACGACCCCCTCACCATCGAAATTTTACGCTCCCCTTCACACCTCGCCATCATAGCGTTTTTATAGTATTTCTATAGTATTTATTTGAGATTCAGTCGACCAAATAATCCCATTTCCACGTCGAACGAGGGGGGTTACTGAACAGCAAATTTTCTCGACTCCTTCATACTACACGCTAAATCACCCATAATTCTTACATTAACACCCAACTCCATCTAGCACCAAAGTAGACCGCCTCTTGTACTTGTGCAATAACAGGATGACCTGTTGCATAGGTGTTTTATTGAGGATCGTAGGCATAATTATCTTATTGTCTTGGCTATTTTAATTGCTAGTATATTCGTTTGTACTTGCTTTTTGAAAAAAACGTGTTAATTGCTTATGAAGCATACAATACCGCTACTAATTTTTGTTTCAATCGACGGTTTGCGACGGTCGGAAACCGTCGCAAACCGTCGGCTCGCCATAACTCTTTAAAAAATGGTTCGCTCGACCTGCAGTTTATACCATCTGATAGCTCTGCTCGAGATCTACAAGATGGTATTAATTCTGAGATCTCTATCATAGAAAATTGACGCCATGCACTCACAAAATAAATAGAAATGATATATATATAACATATAACCTGATCATCCCACAGAAACATGGATCTCAACACCCTCAGAATACGCCACGTACCCAACCGGTCCACCATATGGTGAGATTGAATGAATGTTTTTTTTTCGAATTTCACGATCTTTAATTCGTTCTAGAGCGCTAATTGGCTAACACCGTGCGCGCTGATCAAACAACCATTCATTATTTTTATTTTTTTTATCTTCCACTCCAAATGAGAATCTCTTGAACAGTTTCCAGCAGTAGTAGTAGACCTATTATGTGACATTCCCCACATTTAGAGGAGATGATTTGCGGAAACCTGAGAAGATAGCCAGGAATCTTTCCACAGACGTAGACTCCAGTTACTTCTCTGTAAGATTGATGTAGAATATTTGGTCACGGGTAAGCGCTCCGTCCGTGGTGTGGCCCCAAACATCACTCTCCGTCATGCCCTAAAATGAAAATCAGAGTTTTTGCTCTTCCAGATGACTCTACAGAGCTGAGGGGTGCACCGTTCGATTTCCCATGAAAAATACTACCGAATGGTGTACAACTCAGGTTTCACACAAAACTTTGTTTTTCTCACTTTTTTGCTCCCCATTGCCGATCGTCCTCCCAGCCCTTGGCGCCACGTGCGATTTAGCGAGAAATTCTCTCCACCGACGTGGACTCCGGTCACTTGTCTGTAGGAAAGAGGTAGAAATTTGGTCACGGGTAAGCTTTCCTTCCGTGGTGTGGCCCCAAACATCACTCTCCGTCATGCCCTTAAAATAAAAATCAGATTTTTTGCATTTCCAGATGAACTCGCAGACCTGAGATGTGCCCCATTGGATTCCCCGTGAAAAATGCTATCGAATGATATGCATTACTCCTCCCAGTTGAAACTTTGGTTTTTCACCGTTTTCAGCCTTCCCCTATTGCCAATTGGCATCATTATTCCACTATTACTGCCCCAAAATCTCAAAGTTTCATTTTTCGTCGAAACTTTGCCTATTGGGGTAATTCGATGCCCTGATTACGAATATGACATTCATTCTCGTAGTGTGGCCCCAAACATCACACCTCGCCCCATTTTTTGCGACATGTTCCATGTTTAGAGCAGATGTTATGTAGAAAGCTGTGAAGGCAGCGACGAATTTCCTTTACTGGCGTAGACTACGTATTTCTGTAGGAATTCTAAAACTTTGGTGCGGTAGATCTTCTTCCGTAAATGGCGACCAATCACACTGTCGTATGCCTGCGATAATGATCAGATTTCTTGTTCTCTGATGAACTGAACTGAGATGTGCACCATTCAATTCTCCATAACAAATACTGTCGAACGGTATACAACTCACTTTTTGGAGAACATCTAGTTTACCTGCCACTAGATCCATTTTGTGACATTTCGCAATTTTCGAAGGGATGTTTTGAGGAAATTCGAGAAGGGAGGGACGAACTCTCTTCCCTATCGTAGAGTAAGTTTACTTGTATGTTGGAAAAAGATGATACACTCGGGCTTGAGCGAGTGTTTCTTCCCTGGTGTGGCCTCAAACATCGCTCTCCGTCATGCCCTGAAATAAAAACCAGATTTTTTGGTCTTCCCAGGTGGCTCTACGGAGCTGTGGTGTACACCGTTCGATTCTCCATGCAAAATGCTATCGAACGATATACATCTCAGTTCCCACTTGAAACTTTCGTTTTTCACCGTTTTCGGCCTTTTCCTTATCGCCGATCGCCTTCCTCAGCCCTGGCCACCCACGTGCTATTCACGTGCGCGGTGCGTGGTGACTTTCCCACGCACTTTCGACACGCATAGCGGTGTATCGATCGGGCTGCCCGCCAGCTACCGAGAAAGGCCATCGGCTGTCACGTGAGCTCTCACGCTCGCGCACGTGAATAGCACGTGGGTGGCCAGGGCTGAGGAAGGCGATCGGCGATAAGGAAAAGGCCGAAAACGGTGAAAAACGAAAGTTTCAAGTGGGAACTGAGATGTATATCGTTCGATAGCATTTTGCATGGAGAATCGAATGGTGTACACCACAGCTCCGTAGAGCCACCTGGAAGACCAAAAAATCTGGTTTTTATTTCAGGGCATGACGGAGAGCGATGTTTGAGGCCACACCAGGGAAGAAACACTCGCTCAAGCCCGAGTGTATCATCTTTTTCCAACATACAAGTAAACTTACTCTACGATAGGGAAGAGAGTTCGTCCCTCCCTTCTCGAATTTCCTCAAAACATCCCTTCGAAAATTGGGAAATGTCACAAAATGGATCTAGTGGCAGGTAAACTAGATGTTCTCCAGAAAGTGAGTTGTATACCGTTCGACAGTATTTTTATGGGGAATTGAATGGTGCACATCTCAGTCTTCTATGTTCATCTGGAGAACCAAAAAAATCTGATCATATCGCAAGGGCATGACGAGGTGTGATGTTTGGGGTCACACTACGGAAGGAAGACTCACCTGCCACCAAGGTTTCTATGTAATTCCTACAGACAAGTGACCGTAGTCTACGACAGTAAAGGAAATTCGTCGCTGCCTTCACAGCTTTCTACATAACATCTGCTCTAAACATGGAACATGTCGCAAAAAATGGGGCGAGGTGTGATGTTTGGGGCCACACTACGAGAATGAATGTCATATTCGTAATCAGGGCATCGAATTACCCCAATAGGCAAAGTTTCGACGAAAAATGAAACTTTGAGATTTTGGGATAGTAATAGTGGAATAATGATGCCGCAATTGGCAATAGGGGAAGGCTGAAAACGGTGAAAAACCAAAGTTTCAACTGGGAGGAGTAATGTATATCATTCGATAGCATTTTTCACGGGGAATCCAATGGGGCACATCTCAGGTCTGCGAGTTCATCTGGAAATGCAAAAAATCTGATTTTTATTTTAGGGCATGACGGAGAGTGATGTTTGGGGCCACACCACGGACGGAGCGCTTACCCGTGACCAAATATTCTACCTCTTTCCTACAGACAAGTGACCGGAGTCCACGTCGGTGGAGAGAATTTCTCGCTAAATCGCACGTGGCGCCAAGGGCTGGGAGGACGATCGGCAATGGGGAGCAAAAAAGTGAGAAAAACAAAGTTTTGTGTGAAACCTGAGTTGTACACCATTCGGTAGTATTTTTCATGGGAAATCGAACGGTGCACCCCTCAGCTCTGTAGAGTCATCTGGAAGAGCAAAAACTCTGATTTTCATTTTAGGGCATGACGGAGAGTGATGTTTCGGCCACCACGGACGAGCACTTAATCGTGACAATATTATTACATCAATCTTACAGAGAAGTAACTGGAGTCTACGTCTGTGGAGAGATTCCTGGCTATCTTCTCAGGTTTCCGCAAATCATCTCCTCTAAATGTGGGGAATGTCACATAATAGGTCTACTACTACTGCTGGAAACTGTTCGAAGATTCTCATTTGGAGTGGAAGAATGGGTTGATCAGCGCACGGTTAGCCAATTAGCGCTCTAGAACGAATTAAAGATCGTGAAATTCGAAAAAAACATTCATTCAATCTCACCATATGGTGGACCGGTTGGGTACGTGGCGTATTCTGAGGGTGTTGAGATCCATGTTTCTGTGGGATGATCAGGCTGCATAGGAGGACTTATATGCGCATCACATACAAAGTATATTCATTACTTCTCGGGATGGAGGTCGAGTGCATGGCGCAATCCTAGATGGAGCTCTTTCAGAAATTGAATTTAACCATCTTGTAGATCTCGAGCAGAGCTATCAGATGGTATAAACTGCAGGTCGAGCGAACCATTTTTTAAAGAGTTATGGCGAGCCGACGGTTTGCGACGGTTTCGACCGGAAACCGTCGATTGACAAAATTAGTACGGTATTGGTCTTCAAGCATACTACGTAGTTCGCAAGAACGGTCCAACAAAAGAATTGAATTTTGAAGGACGAATTCCTATGGAGGGAACTCATTTCAAATGACTTTATGGTGGTGAGTAGTAAAGAAAGAGGAAAACTTGAGAAACGGTCCAGTTCCCATGAGGGCTTCCCCGTTGATTGTGAATGTGCGACGCACTACGCTGTGCCTCTTCATACAGTAACTAGCTCTCTGCTTCTATATCGCCGCGTATAAACTACGGCGAGCGATCAGCTGTCGGTGGGCGTTCTGCCAACGCGGCAGATTGTAGCTTATTCGGTCGCCTGTGGTCAGGCTTCGACAGTTGCGCTTCAGTTCGCCTTCAGGCCGAGGGTCCTCACTGGTGAATTATCTTCTTCGACCTTCATTCTAATCGTGAATTCGTCCTTTCAATAGATATGAGACAAGAATTATGAGACAACCCAATACTAGTTAGATTGGTCTGCTTTTTCCACATGAATCCCTAATTTCGACGTTATAGGAGCCTTTCCCATGGAGACGACTACCACGAGAGCTGCAGATAAAAGTCCTTCAGGAGCTCGTCAGAGGTGATCTAGACAGATGCCAGTTAGTGAACAGGGATATGTTCAAGCTTGTTCAAAACCAATGGGCGCTTCTTGAAAAGACGATCTATCAACACTTTGATGATCAAAATGGTGCGTTACATGAAATATTCGATCATTCAATAGAAATCAGCTATCAACAGGTGTATTACTTTTTTCTTCTGCTTTTTTTTACCTCACAAAATGTTCCCAGAAAAGACATCATCAGTTGATTTTGTGTTGCAGATCACCGGTAAGGCGGTTGAGTTGTACGCAAAATGTTCCGGAGAAAGCTGGTCTGTGTTGTCGGTTAGTTAAGCTCTATCTTCTTTTTGTTAGACCATTTGAAAAGAAAAATCTTTGGAAAAATGGAAGCGCAAGTTTTCTGACTTTCGATAAAAGTCACAAGAACAGTGAAACTTTCTTAAAGGACACAACCCAGTATCAGTTTAGGCGGATGATTGCTTTTAGTGGGTAGTAGTGTTGTTTACGGAAGTGCAGATGCCCTACCTCTAAAGTGTGCTACAAGGACACTAGGGTCTTACAAAAATCGGTGCTAACTTAGTTGGGGGGGGGGGGACCACGCGGCGGCGCGGCGCTCTGTTCGTCTGCTCCTCCAAGGCTTAGTCCGCCGATGGCGCGTATTTCGAAACTGCCACGTGGCGACGAAATAGTAACTGCCCCTTGGACTAAGCCTTAGAGGAGCAGGACGAACAGAGCGCGTGCTACGCATGGGTTCCCTCCAGCGCCGTAGCTACGCGTGGTTCCTCCCCAACCAACTAAGGTTACCCAAAATCTTGTCGTGCAGCGAGCTAGTGTCTGCGCTCTCTCAACCGTTGTACTCTCTCGCCTCTCATCTACTTCGTTCTCACTCTCTCGTTATCTCAGCCGCTATCACTCTCATTAACTCAGGTATAAAAGAGACGAAACCCTGCGGTGGGGGGGGGGTGAACGTGTCCGAAGAGGAGTAATTCTCCATTTTCCACAATATTCTCCATTTTGCTGTTTTCTTATGATTTTGCTAAACCGCAAAACCCCTCCAAGAACGTATTTTCCCTGTCGTCAGTAAACGACCGCCTTCACTTTCAACACCGTAAATACTCCCTCGCCCTCTCTGAATCGCTTAAAGCCCCTTCCCTTTTCCCCTCCAACACCGCCTGTTAGATATTGATACCAGTGGATAGTACTGGGATTGAACCATAATTTCTGTCCGAATTTCAACATTTTCAATTTTTTATCTTTCCTAAAAAATAATTGATCAAAAAATATAACCACCATCATAATCACTGATATGCACCCATTTGCTAGGGAACGAATGGATGCATTCCTCCCAGAACGAGAGAAGCTGTGAGATGAAAAGCTCGGAAGAGGTCGTTTTTGGGGTGGTTGTATTTACTGACTTTTTTCTCTCCTAGCTGCTGCTTCAGGGAGCTGGGGAGGTGATAGTACGATGGAGTAATGTCAGGGCTATACGACAGATGTGGTGTCGTGGTCCAGCCAGTTTCCCTCAAAACTTTGCGCGAGCTATCCTTGCGATTCGAGACCGGGCTTTCATTTAGAGGAAGGAGATTTTGACACCTTTCAAACCCTTCCGCACTGCGACGGCCATTGGGGGTTATGTTCATGAGTCCTTTAGCAATGGTGTCATGCATATTCAGTAGATGGTGGTTTCATAACGAGCGTACCCTGTGAATGCAACAAAATTTGGGGCGGTATCTCGACGAAAGAGCTCGGGCTTCGGCTGAGATTGTGGGTACAGGGCGTGCCGCGTTTTGTTATCGTGGTGGACTCATGACTCATCCGCACTGGTGACCAAATAGGGGAACCCTTGTCTATGCGGTCGCGGAATGAAACAGTCGCAGATGGTCAGACATGCCTCTCAGCCATGGTCAGTCGATGCATGCTGTTTTTCGTTCTAGACTTTCATTCTGCTGCCAGCAGAGTCAACCCTGCGTTGCGCAGTTCTCAACGGCCACGTTGCGCAGTTTCGCCCGATTAGACACGTTCTCTCGCGCGAACATTCACACTCGCATGCTCGAGCCGTCTGTGTCTCCGCCCATACAGCGTGCGTTGAGGATCTCTCAACGTGCCGTTGCGAACTGCGCAACGCAGGGTTGACTCTGGGCCTGCAGCCCGTTGCAAGTAGGTGGCGCTTCATGGAGCATAGCGCTGCGTTTCTTGTCTTGCTACAGTTTCGTGCTATACGACCGGAGGCGCTCCTACGGCTTGCGCAAAGGGGTCCCGTAGAGAAGTTACTGGACGGTTCCATGATGACGTAGAACTTGCAGCTCCGTAGTCCTTACTGAGCAACGGCTTCGAGTGCCGATTCAATAGTGAAGACTGCTGAACGTTAGCGCTGGATCTTTTCCTGCCCGCCTCCTTGCAACGAATTCTTGCTTAAATATCTGTTCAGGCATTAATAAATAGGGGGTTGATCGTTGATCTATTTTGATTCCTACTTAATTATCCCGTTGCGCATTTGAGCTTCTGAAATCATCCTGGCTGAAGGTCCTGATGTGTTCTTCAACATATCAACTTATTTCATTATGAAGCTAATTTGACATGAAGAAAATTGAATTTGAACCAAAATCGGCCAGAAATTATGGATCAACCCAATACTTTTCCTTGTTCTTACTGTAGCCGCACCTCCACCAGGGTCGGTCCTATCGTTGCTACTTTTCAAAAAGTTTTTACGACCCCCCTCCCTCATGAAATGTTTCATACGACCCCCTCTTTCAAAACAATTTTTACCCGAAAAATTACTCGAGCGAGGGGGGAGGGTATATACTTCCATAAAACCGCAAAAATTCCCTACATTTTCAATACAATGTATTTCAATCCTATTTTCAACTACTCTAGGGGGGGGGGCGAAGCAAGTACGACCCCACTCTACAAATTCACCAAAATACGACCAACCGTTGCTACTTGTAGCAACATAGGGTTGACCCTGCCTCCCACCCATGCCTTCATTTTCGGTTGTAGGCGCCGTGCAGACCACTTTGATTCATGGGCCTTTTGTTTCAACAATTCTGTGCGCTACAACTTTCATTACTTTTTTGCTTGCCCAAAAGCTTCAGGATATTTTTGCAATCGTACTACTTCAAACAAAATGGCTCTCTGTGGCGGGGGGCGGGGATCAAGAACGCCGACATAATCCACTTGCAGATCACAGGTGAGCAAAAGGGTGTTCACTTTTCATGGACTTTTTGAAACTCATAAACGAGCTCATTTATTCAACGGTCAGAATTTGCACTATAACCTCCCCTTCAAAAAGCCAGAAAGTGTCGGGTGCAGACCATACACCACAAGTGACGACGGCCTCCAGAAAATGCAAATGTTTTTGCCAATGAAATGATTAACCTGTTGCAGTTGTATTCGATCAGTTGACACTAATTACAACTATCATTTACTAAAAATCAGCTATCACTATGAACCACTACTAACCAGATTTACTTGGAGGCCGTCGTCACTTGTGGTGTATGGTCTGCACCGCACAATTTCTGGCTTTTTGAAGGGGAGGGTACCTTTCACTGCCTGACTCCTCAAGAACCGAGTCGGATTTCAAATGAAATTAGTCTCTATCGAGGATTTGGCTAGAAAGTTGCCTTTGGGGTATCTCTACCGTAGAACACGAATTTTATATCATTTTATCGCGAAAATTCCTGGTGTCCGCGCCACGACGCTATCACAACCGTCTGCACGGAACCCGTGTTTAGCGCTCGATTACAGGCTCACCTGTAACAAAACTAATGTGATTTACAGATGGGGGGGGGCAATTAAAAAGAAAGACATTTGTTTTTTTTTCCACATTCAGATGGATTTTAAGCACACAATTTTATTCATTTTCATTTTCATTTTCAACCGAATGTCTCAACTTATTATTAAAGAGCGCATTCCATTCTACAAGAAAATCTTCATGGGGCCACCTACGTGGACGGCATCAGAAGAATTTGCCCTGGAAACATGGTGCACTGGTCGAGCTCAATGGGGTCTTCGAAGGATCGTGTACCATAACGACCCTTACTGGAAAGCTAGTTCCGAGGGGATTTGCACAGTGGTAGCTAATGCCTCTAGAAAACTATCCAACATTAAATCGATTCACGAAATTGCGTAAGAGCTTCAGGCTGAAGCTCTTACGGTAGACCTCCTTGAGCCTGACGACGGTGACAGATGACGTCATATTCTGAAGACGGTGAGGGCAGTGAAGGAGAGCCTGCGTACACTAATAGAGGATATTAAAGAAGTATTTTTAGGCTGAGGCAAGGACCGTCAACTTACGGCGCAGTCTCTTGTGAAGCGAAAGCGGCCGAAGTCGACATCGGGCCAAAATATTCTTCCCCCCCCCCCCCCTGTACATTTGACGGGCGTTCTAAGTTAATCATGTGGAAAAGTCTCCAGCAAATTGGTTGCTCCAATGGCGCGTGGTGGGGCATCAAGCGCTTTCGCGCTTAACGAATGTGGTATTCGTATTCTATAGGTCAAACTACCTCCGGGGGCAACTTTTTAACTAAATCCACATCCATGGCAAATTTTCATATTAAAAAGTCACCCATCGGATCAGCTATTATACGCGAAGTAGTTAGGAGATGATCCCAAGAGCGCTTCATCGCGCGGCGAAGGAAGGAATAGCAGACGCACGGAGGGACGCGCTCGCAGTCGGCAGTGCTCGTGCCGCAGGTTGGAATAGCAGAAACCGTATGGTACACACTACTTGACCTGACGCCTAACCGCTACAGCATGCGCTGCGACTCGTCCTTTGCCGCTTCTGCGTCTCTTCCCTTCGCCGCGCGATGGGCCTCTTGGGGGACACCCGAGGGGGTTGAGCAGTAAAGGGTTTAGTTTGCTCATCGAGATTGACCTGATTTGTTGGCTAATGCTCTAGATTTTTAGGCACGTTTGAAGTCTCGTTTTCTGCAGAGACTTTCGTCATGTCTGCTTGATGCGGGCTGTCGAGTATATCAGTTGTCGATAACTCGTTCCTCTACGGAATCATCTTCGCCTTCTGTTCTTCTTCAGTTCCTTCACGACGTCAATCCAGCAGCCATCTACATTGACGGAATTCACTCCTGGAATAGCTTTAGCCAGGAAATTCTTCAGTTTATCGTAACAAGAGAACACCTCCACATACCCTGTTTCCAAAATTATCCCATCCCGATAGACGACAATATTCTCGCTCAGCTCACCGCTCCTTTCTTCTTCATCGGCGTTCCCAACATGATCACGCTCGATGGTTTGCGCTCATTTGTCGAGGTCAGTTCAAAGCCTTTCTTTGCATTGGGAACAGCAAGATTTGTGATATCTTTCAGAGTCTGGCTAGCGGAGAGAAAAAGGTGGAATACGGTACAATTCACACGGATTTCTTCATAAATGATGCATTAGTTCCCAGTGCTCCGAATATTGTGAAAGTAATAACGGGAGGTTTTTGTATTGGCCTAGCCACTGAGAGGCCGACCACGATGAGATGAATGACTTACATGATTAATCCAAGACTTATTCAATATTACGCTTCATGATCATTGTTGTACAAATAGAGTAAGAGTTACATATTTCTGTGTTAGCATATTTTGATAGGAGAAATAAAATATTCGACCTGATATTCTATGATTAACTGAGTTTTGTTCCAATTCTTACCTTAAAGGCACTAGTCGGTATTGAAATGATGCGTTATTTTGTATGAAAATGGGCGAGGGGTGGAATGCGGACATTAGTGGCGAACAAAGAACATCATAGAGACCACTAACCCGTTAAAGACCGCGTGCATCAACGAGGACACAGAGTTCCAGCAGAGGGAAAAACGAGAAGTAAATAGCACCCAGAAGGAGAGAGTGTATGGCGCTGTTTGAAGATGACGCGGCGCACCAAGCCGCGCCCTATCATTGTCCACACTTTACCACGGTGTCGTCTCTTCCTTGCAGATCTACTTTTTCGGAGTGGCATTGGAAGCAATCGCCCGCCTCGTGGCTTAACTCACATGTTTACGCATCAAATTTGATGACGGTCGAGAATCTCGATCGCTCTGTCTAGAACCGCGAGAGAGTGAATGTACGACGGAGGCGCAGACCCTCACGGTGAATGAGAGTGAATTTGCGTGAGCGAAGGAACTCTCGATCTCGACAAGTTTCCGACGATACCGAAACCAATGTTCAACACTCAGCACGATTGGAGACTGCTCAAGAAGAATGTGAGATGTTATAGCATTTTTTGTGATTATCCGATAACTGCAGCATATGTTGAATGATCCTAAGGCGACCCTGCTTCAGTTCGAGGCACGGAATTGCTGAAATTATCGGCCACGACGAACAACAAAAAAGACAGGCAATCCCTGAACTCTATTTGAAATTTGAGAACTTTTGCTCTTCACACCGCTGCGCAACTCACTTCCACTCTCCACGATGAATAACAACAGTGGAAGTCCTTGGGTACGTAAGGGATATTAGGTGAGTACACCGACACGTGCAGAGTTGGTGACTAGCTAACTACTCTCCATCTGCGAAAACTATAAAGTAACAGATGCACTCAGAAGCTATTTGACTAATACTCGGACCAACTGTCTTCAGATACGACTTGGGATTGCTAGCCGAATGCACTATTATTCAATACTATGAGTAATCTGTCACCGTGATAAATGCTTAGTCTCCGCTGCTGCCTTCAAGGCTCGTTCTCGGCCCACTGCTTTACTATCTTCAAGGTAGTGCGTGCTGTGGTGTGCGAACTTTTTACGCTTCCGCCGGCATCAGCAACGGTGGCTCTCTGCGTGGTACACCTGCCTGCGACATGCTGTACCTCCAGAAATGAAAGAGAGAGACTCACGCGTGCCGCTGACAGCATCCGTCAAATGCACAGTTCGCTGTATCGGTGCCCACATCGGCAAATCCTGCCTGGCGAGCGCTCGACTATCGTGTCAAAGACGCCGGTATAAGCATTGCCTGTATAAGCGTCAATATCCAGTTCACGCCGAATACAGCTAGTCAATCCTCGCCCGTAGGCTGGCAATACACGCGAGAAACAGATTCAGTACAACAGAGAAAACAGGAGATGATCGCGAGTGCAAGAAAGGTATTATGCTTGGAAGAAACAATGGAAACAACTAAAAAATAGGTAAATCTCTAGAAAAGTCAGAGAATAAGTATATTCGAGGTGCGAAGTTGTCCTGCTCTACTGCCGTTCGTGATTTATTGACATTTCACGAGACGTTAGCGACCCTACTGATGTGTTAGACGTAATTTATCTGTTGAGCTAAAAGCCGCGCAGGTTCAGCTTCCGCTACATTTAATCTTCACCAATCCGATCGCAAAGCAGAGCTCTATAGCACATGCCGTTAATTCTCTTAGCCAGTTAAGGACTACACCACTAAACATTGCAACACGCGCGGCAAGGGGGAAGATCTGAAATTGGCTTTTTTCTGACAGTCGTGATCGAGACATATGACTCCAGAAATTCGATTACGGTAGGGTCGCGGTTTCGCCCTAAGTCCATAGCAACGTCCAAAATACGCTCATATCTCCCCTCAATGGCTCGTGACGCGACGAAGGTCTCAATTTCAAAAAGCAAGTATGCCCTAAGCTTTTTCACCAAACACGGACTTTCTACATTGCACATTAAGGCACACACGACACGCCAGTCTAACACAGACCTAGTTTACGACGTCTCCAATGTTTCCCACTGAAACCAAGATAAGGAAGACAAATGACATATACGGATTAACTCTGCTGGCTTTAAAAAAGCCCGCTTTTTTTTTCCAGGATTTCTCTTGCGAACTGTTTTCAGTAATGGAGTGTCCCATCCATCTTCTTCTGAACCTACTAATTTCCTAATTACTCTATCAATAATTATTTTTTTCATACCGATTAGGATACTGATTGATCTCATCCTCTTCCTAGTCGTTGAGTATGAACGCGCTCCACGCCCAGAACAGCTAAACGAGCGAAATGAACAGGGCAACGTATATGCTGTTTTACATGTATTGAGAACTTAAAAAGAGAAAACAAGCTCATCGCGATCTCTTCATACTTCTTCTCACCGCTGAGCATATTCTGAATTCTCAATTCTAAATCCTCTATTGTAAACTTAAGTACGCTGGCGTCATTCTGAATCATCAGTGGGAAATTCTGCTGGGTCTTCCAATTCTAGTTATAATTGCTTCACTGAGCTTACATCACTACAGCGCCGATTTTGCAAACTGGCACAACGACGACAATGTAACACGAACCAATACGGACGAAGGACATCTGACACACTAGCAGGATACAATACATTCTTAAAACAAATCAATAGAGAGCGCTCAAACTCCTCCTAAGAGGTGCGTGTGAGATATAATTAGAAACAGGCTTTAGAAGAGCTGCCAGGATAATCTGTAGACCCTGTGAACACTCGAGCTCAAAGAATAGGAAGGAACATCCGTTTACATAAAAGAACAAGAGCGGTACATATGTGAGTAATCGGTCTGACAAAGCTCATCCCAGAATTCCCTTCCCTCCAACTGTCTCATGTATTGATTGCACACTCCAAAAATGTCTTCCCTCCCACCCCCATGTGTTGCCCTAATGTCCTGGAGAAACCATGCTTTGAAAACAGCTTGGCCCAGACCCCTCGAGCGACCCCAACGACATGACGCATGCGTTCAAAATATAGAGTGGGATAGCCCTCACATAACGAAATAAGAGAAACTAAACAATGTTCTTCGAGTACAAGAATGTTAGCTAGCTCAGCACATATGAACAATCCTGAGCGTACTTAGCAACTCTACGTAACCAATCCCTGCGTGAACTGCAATTTACCCCCTGAGGTGAACGGAGTGTGCATATCTAGAACCGCCCCATACTTGCAATGCTTACCGGTCAGCTTTTGTGCTTATACACTAGCACTACTGCAGATCTCTACCTAAGGTCCTATGCGTACACGTGTATCATCTTACCAACCCATCGGCAATTGTTCAAGAAATTCCATTTAGGACCGACACAAATGCTATATACTGAAGCGGCTCCATATTCGTCACGTTTTTCTCGATAAGCGTCTGGGGGAGAGCACTTCCAACTGACTGATGCATTGCGTTAATCGTCTACTCTTAGCATTAAAGCGCACAAAGCGTCGAAGAGATAGAACTAAACCAGTCAAGGGGGATATTCCAGCATTGAATCCCGGCCCCTCATCCATTCGAATGGCTTACGAGAGCGCGCTCATGCGAATGCTTAGACCGCACACGCATAGATAATGTGCCTGAGCCCATAGTGTCGAGCCACCCGGTTTAACCTACTTACACAAGCAGTATTGGGCGTTGTATAGATGATCGAAGTCTGATCTTTGCGGATATGCGGACCAGAAATCCGCCTTGCGCTTGTTGTTAATTCAGGGGAACCATAAGAATAGAGCTCCCAATCGTCTCAAAATTCGCGGTGAGCAACTTTAGAGCTTCGTCGTATGTCTACTTAGGCAGGATGTCATACGACAATATGCTGCTCTATGTTCAATGAGGTGGTTGCGTGTGCCTGTTGTGTTTCCTGACGCGATCTAAGTTATTATTATGTTCATAAGGTTTGCCCATCTAATATGATACCTTCAATTTTGATGCAAATCGAGTGGAGCGACTTCTTCAGGATTGCCATGAGAAATTAGGTACGCACATAAAATGTAAAACTGCGTACACTGGTAATATTGCCGTGACCACACAGGATGTAACTAAAGTTTAAGCCATTAATTCACGCGGCTGGACGATCATCGTAGCCCTCCTATCTAACATAGTAATTCTGCGTTCTTAAGATCTGAATGTGTGCAGAGCAGAATAACTCTCACCCGTCCCGGCGCTCCCTCAGTTTTATTCACGTTTTTGTTGTATGTTTTCAAAATTATTTCAGTTGAAGTAGACAAGCCAAGCAGTTTCTGAATAGTGTTTATGCTTATCTGGTATCAGTGTTACATTTTGATAATGGTAGTAACATGCAATTCAAACTTAACCCTAAGGTTCTGACAATTAGAGTCTGATTCCCTGCAAAGTTTCTTTCGCAGATCAGCTAATCAGCTGTGTGTGTGAGCTGCCGTTTGTTTCTCTGGACGTTTATCTCCTAATACAGACATGTTGTCTCGAAATCTCACGCTGCCTCGCTTGGCTGTTCGTACATTGAAAACATCAGCACCGGTGGCCAGTGGGCATCACATCGAGCACTGGTGGGGTCCTGAGAAGGCAGCTGGACGTGAACTCGTCGGATTTGGTGTCTCAGGGGATAACGTGAGTTTGCAAATATTTCTGCCTGCTATAGGTGCTATACAAGTAGGGTGGGCACGCCGCATTTTTTGAACAGAAATGTATGTAAGTGGGACTGCTGCCCGCTACTATACTGTCACGAGAATCGGGAATTCGTGAGCCAGGGGGAGTGTAGCCAATCTAGGGGGGGGGGTGAGGGCAGTCACTTGACATGCGTGAAAAGCTGGGCGTGCCCACCCCACTTGTATAGCACCCTGCTATATTGAAAGCTTCCTGGCAATTGGTCTGTAGTTTTCTATTTCTAGGTTTATTCGGATCGCTTGGATTATTGGTATCCGGCAATCAGGTTCCGTAAAGAGGATGATATAATCGCGCCAATCAGGAAGAAGGAACTTGGTGACTGGAAGAATCTCACCCTTGAGGACAAGAAGCTCTGTGAGTTGTTTGAGGCTTTTGACTCTTCTATAAATCATTTGACTTCCTTTCTCTTTAACTTGGTTTGATTGAGCGGTTCTTTCAAGTAGGTTTTATGTTTTAGTTAGTTCTCGGTGAGGTAAAGCAAGCAAACCCTTTAACCTGATTTTTTTGTTTCTCAGATTTCGAAAACCGTCAAAAGTAGGTGTGGGGTGAGAGGTGCGCCATTTTGGACCCTTTCTAGAGCTTCATGGGTGTGATTCACTTGATAGGGCAGAAAGCGACTTTTCCGCTTTTCGCATGCGAAACTTCGTTATAAGAACCTCGGGACCAGCCATGATCAGCGTTGGAGCTGAGGTTCCCACAACTTTTCGCTCGCAAAAAGCGAAAAAGCTGCTTTCTGTCCCAGGGCCGTAAGGTATGCTTCCCCGAATAGTTGGGGGACGAAAATCCCTGCAAATTTGTCATTTTCAGTGCATGTTTACTTTAACCTACACACACATATTAAATGTAGGCCCTTTATCCCCCATTGGGAAGACATGAGAAAATTTAAGGATTTCTACACTCAACCTTCGGGGAAGCGCCTACATACCTTATGGCCCCTATGTGAACCACACCCGAAATCATCTCCGCTGCGAGAATCGAAGGTTGTTCGTTTCTTATCGCGAATTGCAATCTCTCCACCACACCCATTACTAATGGCAGCAACTTTTTGGAAGATGGAATGACGTGATTTCTCAAATTGTAGTTGCCCATCATTAACTTTGTGGTTTTACATTTGCTTTTTCCTCTCAACATTCAATAATTGTACGATCTGTAGCCAAAAACCTGCGACTACCATAGAGAAAAGCGCAGCGCGAAAAGAGCGCAGAGAACACTGTTTCTTTCCAGCGTATTTCGTTCTAGTCAGATCGCTTTCGAAGAAGTTTTCTAACGAAACCTGGTTCAGTTTCGGTACCTTATTTATTGTACCGCTTCTCGTATTCACGAAACCTTTGCAGTGTCTCTCTCTACTATTTATTCAACCGAGAAGTAGTTATATTTATAATTCCTAACGATATTGAAACAAGAAACTTTCTGAATCAGTGAAATAACAATATTCGTTTATGACCAAGATTCCTGTTTCTCTTCCCCAATCAAACTCGATGTTTTATATTATTACTTCACCTAACGAAAAGCAGAGATACTTTTCTGGAAGCGTGAACCATTTCAACTCCTTTTTCACACGGCACCGATTGCTTACGGTTCCTGCGGAAACTGAATACAATTCATATCACGTTCAATAGTTCACACTTCAAGACTCAGGGTGGTAGGGGACAATCTTCTTCTTCTTCTTCACATCGGAGGCCGGCGCAATCTTGGAGTCTTTGTTTTTTTTTTGTCAGGTGTCCGCCCCTTGGTTCGTTAGGACGTCTTGTGCCGTGGCCATGACTTCCCTTAGGTCTTTGATTACGCCTCTCCACCCCTTCGTTGGGGCTCTTTCGCTCGCTTGTCTTCCACTTCAGCTTCCATTGCTTTCCTTATCAAAAGATCCTGTGGCATCCTTAGCATGTGGTGCATACCATCTAAGCGCTGTACCCGCATCTTCATTGGGCAGAGGGTGCTTTCATGACTGCTGCTGACACTCTTCCTGAACCGGAGACCGATCGGATGCCAGCCATGCTCAAGATATTCCAATATGTATTTGATCGGCAGATTAGGAGCTTATGAAGATTAGGATAGTGGAAAAGTAGGATATTCCGCTGAAATAGGTGATATGTATCAATTGAGTCGCTGGAGAGTAGTAGATCAACAAATTTAGGATAGCAGGAGTTCCGTCGGTTAGTATAGTAGGTTATGATTGCGCAATGATTATATATGTATTGATCGATTCGACTGAAGACGCCTAATCTGCTCTAATCTGCCCAGCTTTTTTTCCTAATCATTACATATCTGACCTCCAGCATTAAATTCTGATATCCTACCATCCTGGTATGCTAATTTCCGATGTCATGGACTGTAAACGCGGCCTTATCTCCGTATTCGTGAACTAAGAGCGCGGTCTCAGGCGGCAAAGATTATTACGACATGTGCCCTTTTACTGGAAAAGCGCCACGTTTTTTTATATCACCTTTATTATTTTCATTTCCTATATTGTATACTTGCAGTGTATCGCTACAGTTTCAAGCAGACACTGGCCGAGTTTGAGGCTCCAAGCGGCTACTGGAAGGTAGGACAGTGAGATTTTATTCTCTTTGTACATTTTACTCAATTCATGTTCGTGTTTTTTTCCTCCTCTGTACTTTTACCGAAAATCTTATGCTTTGCACAGGTCATCGTCTCTGGTTTCCTCTTTGTCGTCTCCCTTGCAACATTCTACAGCGTCTTCTTGAATTGCTACGGTATAATGGATAAAGATTTCACCCTTGTACCCTTTATTCTGTTTTACTACTAATTTTTTCCAGTCTTCCCTGAGATCCCACCCACGTTCCAGAATGAATATAAGGAAGCACAGGTCAAGAGGGCGCTTGTTCTCGAAAAGGTATGTGCCATGTCGTGCTATTGCACTTATTTTCATTATGCCTTGTTAAGAAACGTCTTAACTCACTGTTTTTTAGGGCAAATTCTTGGGTGCACCCAAATACTATGATTACGAAAACAACAAGTGGAAGTAAATATGTATATTAGAGGTTCGTTTCTTTATTCTGTTTTTTTTAATATTCTTTAGGAGCTGCATAGATTTTTACTGATTAAAGTGCGTACTTTTCATATCATCACCACTTATTAAACTGCGGTGCAGAGACGTTTTTTGTTTTTCTTTTCGAACATTTCTCCAATAACTGTTAGATGACGTTCATAGTTTGCGACTTCGGAGATTAGGATAGTAGACAATAGGATATCAGAGCAGTAGTATAGGGTCATAGTAGAGATGGATGGATAATTTTCACAAGAATGCTGGGTTGTGAACAAAACTTTCGCCCCAGGCGGGACTAGAACCCGCACCTCTCGCTTTCCGGGCAAGTGCGCTACCAGTTACGCTACCGGGGCACCATTTCATTCCAACTCAGCTTTTCATGGTATACGTACCATAGCTTTCAGCACTCACACGTCTAACGTGTTGAGCCGGTTAGCCGATATCGGCAATGACCGCGAGGCTGAAAGCTTTAGCAATGAATTTTGACTTGTTTTGTTTGTTAACTGCTGTTTTAACGCCGCAGTTCGCGTTGCGAATGTTTCACAAGAATGCTGGGTTGTGAACAAAACTTTCGCCCCAGGCGGGACTAGAACCCGCACCTCTCGCTTTCCGGGCAAGTGCGCGTTAAAACAGCAGTTAACAAACAAACAAAACAAGTCAAAATTCATTGCTAAAGCTTTCAGCCTCGCGGTCATTGCCGATATCGGCTAACCGGCTCAACACGTTAGACGTGTGAGTGCTGAAAGCTATGGTACGTATACCATGAAAAGCTGAGTTGGAATGAAATGGTGCCCCGGTAGCGTAACTGGTAGCGCACTTGCCCGGAAAGCGAGAGGTGCGGGTTCTAGTCCCGCCTGGGGCGAAAGTTTTGTTCACAACCCAGCATTCTTGTGAAACATTCGCAACGCGAACTGCGGCGTTAAAACAGTTAAACAACAAACAAAACTATCGATAGATACGATATCCGCTGGAATATCGCTGAAGAGTTTTGATCGGGCGTTTTCAAGCGAATCGATCAATGCATATCAAATTTTGTTAGCGCGCTATTCTAAACTACTCCTGTCCTAATCTCGCACTCCAGTGCCATCCTACTATCGTGATGTACTGCTCTTCGGCGACTTAGATCGATACCTATCCATTCTGTCAGCGCACCTTCCTACTCTCCAACTCTGCTCCTTACTGTTCTAATCTCGCTGTCAATCACGTATCTCCTTCATTGGTCGACGGACTACTTGCACTCGGCCCTTTAAGCTGCCTCACTCGACGCTTTCGTCTGCGCTCTCTCACCTTATCAGCGGCTCATCACCACTGCGATCTCACACATTCAAACTTTTGCCACAATGCAATTGGCTCACCCACCTCGGATTCCCTCCCCCTTACAAGGCTTAGTCCTAAGGCTCTCACCTCCCTCCTTGGGATTTGGAGCCGAGCCAGGCGCCATTCTCTGATCGTCTGTGCTCTCCGCCATTCGTGGCAGGACCATAGACGAAAGTGCAAGTAGTCCATAAACGAAAGTAGGCGAGTATCCGATAACGTATCTGCCTTCATTGTCGCCTACTATCCCAATCCCCGATGTCGGGAACTATGAACGTGGCCTCAGGGGAACAATGGAAATTTGGGAGAAAACTTCCTTATCTTACAAGTTCAATTTCAGCTAGCTTCGTCGCGCTTCATTCTCTCTCTGCGGTCGGATCAGTTCCTACTCTTTCATTTTAGCCGTAGATGGGTTATTGTCTCATTTGCTCTGGTCTGACTTCTAGAGAGAAGCACGCGTATAAATGGTTATTACTGTTGTTTTGTTGTGGTTGTTGTTGTCACAGTTCATTGTGGTGTATGTCTGTATACCGTAAGCGCTAAGACTCAATGCACAATGACGGTACAAAGTTCAAAAACTCTCCATTTCTGATCTAGCGCGCGTAAATGCCCGCGTCTTTGCAACCCCTCCCCCTTAACAATGATCCCAACACGACCCCCTTTCACTCTCCATATCCCGTTTTATAGTTGAAAAATGTTAGCTCTATATGCACGAGAGGAACGCATCGCCGCTGTCACGTGAAAGCTCCGCGGTTCAAAGCCTGAACCCAACTTTACCCAGCCTGGCTTCTCCTTCTGTCCTTTCAGGCC
This sequence comes from Ostertagia ostertagi, assembly GCA_036418205.1. Lineage (NCBI taxonomy): Eukaryota > Metazoa > Nematoda > Chromadorea > Rhabditida > Trichostrongylidae > Ostertagia > Ostertagia ostertagi. Next base: position 27,175 of record MU899565.1, on the reverse strand, counting down.
CATTTGGTCCCCGCCACATTGGACGGGAAGTTGAAAAGGGAAGGAGGTGCTTCCTACAGGACTGGACAGTCTCCAGTGTAGCGGCACTAACTGTCCCGGTCGCCTCGCACGTGTCTCTAGATTGGGCGCATCAGTTGAAAAAACGCCAAATGTGCCCCCGGTCTGATGGACTATAAGTTCTCCAGTAACAGACAGTCAGGAAAGGAAGGCAGGTTCTGCTTGCGGCACTACTGTTTCTAAACTTGTCGTTTTCTTTTTTCGACGGAATACTATCCTTTTTATAATTGACTAATCTGTTTGCGAAATCTAAATAAATTCATTGTAGGAAGATTTAAACTTGTGTGAAAGGTGGCTGCATTGTTGTTTTGTTCTTTCTGTCGCGAGAACTGGGTGAGGGTCCACGCAGAATTTACTCCTAGGTCTATAGAAGTCCATTACTCCTTGTCGCAAGCAAATTCTTCAGAACTCCTGAAATTGCTTTCTTGATAAGTGCATTCACCCTCGATGAAGCGTTGAGATTCTTCATTTTCTGTATTCTTATCTATGTGCCATGCTAGTGAAGCTCCACTTGATTTATTTGTGAAAGATGTTTGTTCTACACTCCATACTTGCTTGCGCTAAACCAGATATTTTTTCCAGACGTGATTGATTTAGCGATGGACTATTAGAAAGCGCGGCAGTATAGTCCTGCATTATTCCTATTCACAGCCGCTTCTTTTCAACCGCGAGTGCCAATGAGTAACGTTTTGCGGCTGCAGCATGTGACGATGTCAAGAGCTGCTGCAAATCTTTCCGTTCTGAATTTTCTGCTCATATCCCACCCCTCCACTAAGTTCTCAGAGCGCGTTCAATAATATGGAGTATTACTTCTTTTATCATTTACTATTTGAGTACATTCCTTTTGCAAGTGTTTGTGTTGTTTGGCTGGAATGCAGTCTGCACAAAAATAAGCTTAACTGTCTATTGCAGACCTTCGCTCCAGATAGGACGCTCGGAGAATATATTGCAGGATAGGAAAGGCTTATGGCAGGCTGGTTGCATGAGTCGGCGGATCTGGTCGCGGCGAACTCCCCGACTTATTCTCGCAAACGGGATCACGGAATCACTAAGTACCCCTGATCTATACTGGCGAGGTGCTTTTCCAATCTCCGGCTGGGTCCATTTCTGCTTGATGGTGACCCATTGGCGATTACTGGTTTATTGATTCTATTACTTGTTTTCGTTGTTGTAGGTGTTCATAATGTTCAATACTGGGGGGCAACTTGCGATTGTTCGAGGACGTTTTTGACAGCTACCACCAGTAAATCGAATTGGTGAGGCAGGTGATGATAAGAAATGACACCACAGCTTTATCAACAGTTCTACCCACAGGTACGCTTTGACGTATTTTCATGATAACTTTTTCTATAAATTTAAGGCAAAGGTCGGGCTCAGGCACGCTAGAGGAGTAATTGCCGTGCCTGGAGGTTGTATGTGGGTAGCTGCACACATTCCAGCAACTTCCCCCTTATTGAGCCCGACTTTTGCCTTTAACAATCAATTCACTTCATTTTATTGTGTTAACTTAAAGGCAAATCATAATGAAAAGTTAGCTCAATAGAAATAAGGGTAGAGGTGGGCAGCGGGGCGGGGATAAAAGAGGAGACCATCTGAAACGGCCCGAAACTCAAGGAATGGTACCTTGTCCGTTAATTTGCGCATTGATGCGACTGTCATCGCTGTACCCTCTCAATACTACGCTCTCTCTGCCATCTAATCACTCGCCACGTATAGACCTGCAGCGGAGATTAAGATGGTCGGTGAGGCGTAACGCCTGCACCAACCGCGCCAAGAGTGAGCCATGCAAGATCGCCGAGGTCAAATGTTTCGCTGCCAATTGCGCGTCGGTCAACACACTCAGGAGTTCGCCCTGTCTGTCTCCTCAACTACGCTATTTTCCCCTTCTTTGACCTTCTTTCTTATCGTGAACTCCTTTGAACCTCCAACAGGTAAGAAATAGTAAGCAGCTACGGTATTAGAAACCATATGTATCAGCTCAATATGGTGGTCCGAACACAAAAATTACTTCTATTCGTGATAGCAGATGTATTCATTTGGCACGTTGCTTTTATGATCAAATACGAAGTATGCAATACTTTAAACATCACAATTAGTAGAAAGCAGGATAATAAAGAGTTTTGAATATTATGCGAATCCAGGAAGCCCACACTCTCCGTTTAGCCTCCCTCTTCTACTGATACACCACGAAAAAAAGCTCCAAGAGGCTCATCAGCAATTTGGGTAAGATCCACTTTGATAAACGGTTATCACAATGAAGCCAATCTGAAGAAACAATAAATAGCTATTCAATAACTTATTAATATACGACTATATACAACCACCTATAAGTGACAAGCATTCTGTACCACCTAAGTGACTGGGCCTGTAAAACCTAATAAAAAAGCATTCCTGTTAGTTTGTAAGTTGTCCTGTGCCTTGTGAGGTATTTAGGAGAAAGGTTTCTCCAAATAGCTTAACGTTTCCACTGAATCTTTGCAACCAATTTATGCTGAAGTGTAACAGCAGACTTTCGCTCATAGGATGAACGCGTCCACCTGCGGAGGCAATGATTCACTCAAAACATAGTCATTTGAAGAAATGTCCCTTCCACCCAACAACCCCAAAAGGCACGGTACCCGACAGGAGGCCCATCGCGCCGCAAGAAGGTAGAGACAGCGGACGAGTCGCAGTGTATGCTTTGCGATGTAGAACGTACAGGCGCTACAGGCGCTCTGTTTAGCCTGACGCTAACAGTGGGCGCTGCGACTCATCCGCTGTCTGTGCCTTCTTGCCGCGTGACGGGCCTCCTGTCTGGTACCCAAAAGGCATATAACGACGTACAAACATACAGCTAACATACCGAGTTGCGAGAATAGAGAAATTTGGTAATTACTGTTAGTTATTGAAAGGCACATTCCATGATCACCCTGGCTAGATTCAATCCCTTTTGTGAACAGGATCGAGCGATCCACAAGGGTGGAATAAGTGTTTCTCGTGGCTTCAACACATTGCGTACCGCGTGTGGCGCATGATTTCGTACTAAGGAACACCCTTTTTTGATTTATTTGGCATTTTTCAACGATCCCAAACTGTTTGCACACATTCTCAGAACCGGGAAACATTATGTGTCATCCTTGATAAAACTGTTGATGGATCAATGATTATTGAACAGAAAAAAATAAAAGATACAAGCACAACGGCGGTCCGCAATGTGTTAAAGCGCACGACACGGGCCAATGTGGCGGAATAGCTGGGTTTCGCTCGCCGCTTTGCTCTCTCGCCTGTTCCTCTCTTCTCAGCGCTCAGTGTCTCTTCGCCTTAACAGTGTCCAACTCACAAAAAAGAGGCTTCGATTTCAATGTTTTCAACATTTCTTTTTTTCACTACTGGCCTCTTCTACACCTCAGTTGATAGCAAAATAATTACATTTTTGGTCGTGGAATGTGCCCTCAAAGCATGATGAAATTAGTTCGAGAAGCAGACATAACTGGGGTTAGACTTTCAAATGGACTATTCGCGGCCGCGCTAGAATCATTCGAGCGTGTAAATGGCTTCAGCCCTCGAATGCGACCAACGAGTCCGCCGGACAAAGGCGTTGGTCGGCTTCCTTCAGCCACAAGGCAACTGTCTGATGCCGACACATGAATCTGAAAATGATCAAGTGCACCCCCAACAACTCCAAATCCCAACAAAAGAAACACTATTTGTAGCAACAATCTTATCGAAAGAATTCAATGACTAACCTGTGGAGGAACGATGGTTGCAGTGTTGGAGTTCATGTCATCGCGAAATTCCGCAACCGATTCACGTGCTGAGCAATCCGTGTCGACCAGCTCGAAATCGATCAAAGTTGGTTCAGGTTTCGTTGTGACGCGTCCACGCTCCTCGTCGACTGAATTACGGTTTAATGATAAGTCCAAAAGGTGACAAGCGCTATTGCAAGACGGAGGGGCATTCTGCCAGCGCTCTTGAAACTGCGGCTAACACCCTTGTCGTTGACGTTTAAAAAACTGATATTCACCTTGTTTCGAATGGGACATTGTCTCATCATTTGAAAAAAATTGGGCCCAAAATGAACCCGCAATGGATAGGTAATAGCGCGAAGAAGGAATTGTAAGCCAGCGAGATGAGGATTTCTTTTGTTAAAGGTAGATCTCGTGATGAGCTGATACTGTTGAAACGTGAAAGCAGAAGTATCATTGCGTTGATAGAAAAAAAGCCAGAAAAAGTGAAAACCCGAAAAGCTGGGCCTTCTTCTTCACCGTCAGTTTCACGTTTTGACGAATTTACCGCTAACGTAAAGATAGTTGTGGCGGAGATAAAGGTACGGACTCAATCAAATCCTAAAAGCAATTCTTCGAGAGGAGGTGGAGTCTCCAGCCCGAGAGTCGTGGCATGACGGTGACTCAAAAAAAGCGCAACAAAGGCGCTGAGGCCTCGCCTTGACCGCTGCATAAGATGCCGTTTTTACTCATTCACAGCATACAGTGGGTGCGTGCCCTCACGTTCGACATGCTCTCTAGCCTTTCCCCTCCTCACTCACTGTGTCGCTTTGCCGTACTACGGCCGACTCTTGAGAAAACGGGTCTTCTTCATTGGCAAAATTTTTCATTTTCTTTCAAGAAAGTCTTTTCGGAATTCATTTCTTTGCGTGATTAGAACCCTAACCTTCGTTAAGCAGCGTTTTGGGTACCTACACACAACTTATCGAGCGCTATGCACCCCAATATTCTCCATCTTGCGGTAGCGGCCAAAAATGGTGAAACCTTACCATAAGATCTGCTAGTTGGTATGGTTGCAGCAGCTTGTGGACGACGTACACGCATTTTGAATGCCGCGGCTACTGACGCCAGTGCTTTTCTAAATTTCTAGACTTGAAAGGCAGCTAAACAACTATTCAAAAAATTTGGAACTCAAAATAATTTCTAATAAGAACGACTATGATGAGTACACCCACTTAGCGGTATTGCTAGATCTTGGGAGAGAAAGTCGCTCAACCCGTTGGACAGGAATATCCTTCCCAATACACAAATTGATTCGTTTTTTTTTTTTTTTTTTTTTTTTTTTTTTTTTTTGACGCTGATCTTAAAGGAAAAATAATCTGCCATCCGATTAATATAAGTACGTGCAACTTCAAAGTCAACAATGTTAAGAATATTTAATTGTTTACAAAGTGCCAGACAAAACATGAACTCACCTGTTCAGCGATAGATTCCGTGTATTCAGCAGCCTCTTCTATAGATCTCAGTCGAATAGCGACATTGTTGAACAGACGAGTTCTCCCAGCCCGCCAGCCAGCTGTCTGCATGAGCATGCGTGTAGCTCTAAGTAAACCCGGAGCAGATCGAGATGAAACGGCCTATCTGAAAGGAAAACACTCTTGGTGATATCTTGAGCACCCATGATTCAACTCACCTCTATCGAAGTAACATCATCCAGCGGGACAATTCGAACATCCTCAAGTTTTTCAAAATCATCATTCGTAAACAGCAATGAACAACTTGTTTCTGGAAAAAGAGTCATGTTCATTTGTAGTTGCCAAAACGTAAGCGGGAGGAGGAGAAATGGTTAAAAAATTAATGCGGCAGAACACAAAATAATCACATTATCAACAAAAACTTAATACTACAATAACGATTCTCACACAATGACACCAACACTAAAACTCGAAACAGTAAGCTTTGATTATGACCAATGTCAGATATTGAAAAATCTTACACTTAGGCATTTTTAGAGCTATCTTGTCAAGAAAAACGACGCGTCTTACGACAAACAGACTAACCTTGTGAGAAGTAAGACTGTGTCGATCGCGTCCGCGTTCTGCTCTGAACTACACAAGGCCCAACCTCCTAGAAAACAGAAATTGCTGCTGCCCAGCTAAAATGGAGAAATTTAAAAAAAACACTAACCAACGACGACTTCTCCTTCCGGTAGAAGAAAATGTACAGTTTCGGCCACCAATCGACACACATTTTCATCTTCTTCCGAATCGGAGTCAGTGTCTGCCATAGATTCAGAACCTATGCACGAATGATATTAGTGGGTAAGTTATAATTATACAAGATATCTTCAAAGGAATATAGGAACCTTGATCTTTGTAGTCCAAGAGAGCATTTATTGCCTTCTGCCGACTAGAATCTCGAATATGGGAAAGATAATACCGAGATGCACTATTATACCCATCACGCATGATTCCAGCAAGTCGTCTTTCTCCACTCCTTGTCACATCTCCTTTCAAAGCCGCTGTCCCTGCATACTGCAACCGCGGAAATGACTTCACTACTATGAAAGTTGTACTGCTAACAAACCTGAGTAGATATAACGTCTCCGTTATCGGCCCACATATTCTGAAGAAGTGTGACTAGAGCCTCTGGCGGTTCACAAAGGGGACCGAACAGTCCCAGTCGCTGCGCTTGACGCATGCAGACCCACTGAGATATTGCTCCCTAGGTGTTCAAGCCAATTCATTCAAGTGGACAAATTTAAATCTCAAATTTAAATTGATGCTCACTTGTACGACATTCGTCCGATCAAGACAGTCCACGCAGTTGGTTCGCACGACACCTTTTTGAGTTTTAACTATTTCACCTAAATTGTTATCTAGCTTGGAAGCTGACTCCACTGTATGCTCGTAAAAGTGGAAGAACTCAAAAATACCTGTCTTGTCTACCCAACAATACCCTATTTGTGTGAGTAGTTCTTCCAGCTGACTAATAAGATCGTTGATCTGAATGCGATACAGAAATTGTGGCTATATTCTCCAATGTCCAGAGCACAACAAACTTTGTCAAATTTTAGGCCTCGGCAATGTCGATGAAGATCGAATGATACAAGGTATAGATCAGGACAATCCATCTTAGCAGCATGCTAAAAACAAAGAAAAATAAAATATAAACATATTTCAAGCATAAAAATATTTCACACTAAACATATGGCATAAAATTCAGTCAGAACATATGACTAACCCATGCATACCCTCGCATCAGAGTTGAATAAGGCTTCGAGAATGTTTTCTTGTATTTGGTTATAAGGGGTAATCAATACCCTGATTATGAAAAGCACTTGAACTTTTCTTGCCGCCAACTCCACAGGGCGCCGCCTCGACACTACACCTTTCGGAGAGTACCTGACCGCTTCACCCGACCACATTGGGCGCGCGAGGGGAGCTGATTGAAGCAACTTGATACAGGCTGAGCAAGTTCATATGACACTGTACAGCCACAAACAGGTGGGTAAGAGAATCCGCCCATCTAATATGCAAAGTTTGACCCAGCGGAAAGTTCTAAACCTGAAGATTGCCACCCCACGGCACCCGTCTGAAGTGGTGAAGCGCATGCGCGGGTGTCTAACCACAGCGGCACGCAATCTAACAGTAAACGAGTTCCTAACCCATAATTTCATATTGCGTAAAAACCTAAACCAACTCTCTCCGAGCTTGTAGCCAGCTGCGAGCTCCTCCCCCCAGCCCTCCGACTCGACCTCAGATTGACCTACCCAGAGCGCCCCGGCGCGCCATCTACCCTTGCTTGTCAGGAAACACACTTTTTGTACCGGTGCGCTTTCTCAGCTCTGAGACCCAGCGGTCTAAAACATATTTAGTAGTTAGATGCTAGTACGACGTAACATAACTCTACTACATCCATATCACAGTAACTTCTCGAGATTTCTATGGACAAGAGTGGGATACTTGAAGCCTTTTTTTCTCACTAGATAAACTAATATAACTCGAAAAATCTTATGCTCGCACACATAGATCTCATGAATTCTAGAGTAGATAAGAAGTGAGGACAAAGAATAGCGTCGAGAAAATCTGCAAGCAACCAAAGATACGTCAACTGCATGACATATATACAGAAAAGACAAGTGGTGACCAAAAATATCGAGAATCAATTCCGTTTCAACAAAGTTCGCCACATTAGACTCGCAGTCGATTCCCCTGATAGCAGTGATATTGAAAACAAGACAGACATCCATGGTATCAAGTAGCCCTATCAATTCCAACATGGAGGCCGCTGACATAGTTGGGGGGGGGGGCGAAATCGAGCGATCGCTAGGAGTCTTGCTAAGATCCCGCGCGATTCGCATTGCGAATCGCTAGATCCGAGCGTTGCGTCAGCGAATCGAACGTTGCGCCAGCGAATCGAACTAGGTACCAGCGACTCAATAGTGGCGGGCCCAAACGTTTAAAGGAAGCCCGCCACTTTCAAACAGTGTCCACTGCAAAGTCCCGCCACTTTCAAACAGCGTCCACTGTCACGTGACACTGTTTGAAAGTGGCGGGCTTCCTTTAAACGTTGGGTCCCGCCACTATTGAGTCGCTGGTACCTAGTTCGACTCGCTGGTACATCGTTCGACTCGCTGGCGCAAAGTTCGATTCGCTGGTGCAACGTTCGATTCGCTGGCGCAACGCTCGGATCTAGCGATTCGCTAGCGAATCGCTCGATTCGCAAACTATGACATCGCCTAAAGGATCAAAAGAAACGGAGAGAAAGTGCGAGTTTCATTTCTCAGCCATACTCGACATGCGCTTTCGTGTGTTATAGCGCATCTGCACGGAAAATTGGCCCTTACTAGATGGGCTAACGTTCCAGAAGCAAAAGTTTAACTACTGGTGCTAACCGAGGATTTCACAAAAATTGTCCAGGTGCAGTGTGAGGATGAAGATGACTGTTAGGAAAATATCTTTCACTTGGAAGACTTATATATGACTTTCAAAACTTACCTTCTCAAATATCTTACACCTGCGCGATGTACTGACCGCCGGGATATCAGAGTGATATTCAGTGAGGAAGGGATTTGAGGGTCATCTCCAACTGACAATGTGTCACATGATATACTCCCTTGCATAATTGGCACAATCCTAAATCATTAGCGCTAAGACACAACAAAAAACAACTACTGAACCATGTGGAAAATAATAAATACAAAGAAATTATGCAAAATTCCTACCATTTTCTTGCCAGATCTCTGTTGGCAGACTCATTCAGTAGATCTTTGAGCAACACTTTATTCCAAAAGAAACGTCCGTCAGGATCTGCACCAGGTGAAGAGAAGTTCCTGTAGAAAGTTGGAAGTTCGAAATCCTTATTTAAAATATCCGTTGATAAAGCTTGACCAGCGAAGAGTCGGTTAAATAGAGTCTTAACAGACCGTACCTATAAGTAGAGTGTGTGATATCTCTACCAAAACAGAAATAGAAGTCTGGGTGGTCGTTGAAAATCCGAAGCACCTCATCAAGCATAACAGCTGGCTTTGGAGTGTTTCCTAAATCAACTACAAACTGGTTTCAATATCTGGTGGACCAGATGAGGATGAAGAAAGAAAAAAACATGAACTGAAAAATTAAAAAATTAAAAGAAAAATGAAAAATTCAATGAAAATGAACAAGGTAACGTGCCTATTTTATCTTGCACAAATTTGAACAATTTTCCTGTGCCTTGCTTCAAGCGACGTGTGGCCATTTCGGAGGTTGAAACAGATGTCGCAGGATCGCCATCAGAGGTTACAGTGGAATTCAGAGGTATTGCTCTGACCCGATCAATCCGATAGACAGCATGTTTCTTCTAAAGTCGTTTCAAAATCATACCGATTATTTGGGTACTCTCATTTGATAACGAATACTAATGCACTGTTCGATGGTACTTCTTTGACTCACATCTGATTGGGTGAACTCCGCAACTCTCGTACTTTCACTAACGAAGAGCAAATAATTTACACCATCAATATCTATTCGTCCAATAACGGATATTATATCACACACTTCTTCGGCGTCCATAGGTATAACATCTGGAGGAATACGTAGAGATAAAATGGGGCGCATGGGCCAAGCATATTCGTAGACACCGAAAGGTCAGTTCGATTTAACTAGAAATCTCAAAAATGGATAAATATTGGCGACAATTTGAGACTGATTAATTTTATCAGTTATTTACTGAAAGTTCGAAAAAGATTAGTAATTAAGAAGAACTCAACCTATTCACATTACTACACAACCTTTACACACCAAAAACTGGCAATTTAACGTCAAGATATTCTGATTGCAAGGAAATTTTGAGCAATTCGTTCAGTGTATTTGAGTTCCATATGCGCAGTTAATCAATTCATCGAGGCAGTTTCTTCATTTTCTGGGAATCGAGAAATTTGGACGAGATATTTCAGATTTTGAAGCGCTCATTAACCCTTTGACGACCGCCGTTATGAATGCGTCACTTCACTTCTTTCTAAATTTTTTCATCAATAATCATTAACTCTCCAACAATTTCACTATTAGTAATTAGCGCATTATTCCGCGAATTCGATGATGTATTTGTGTAGTTTTGAAACATAAAAAATGCCAAAATAAACCCCTAAAACGTGTCGCCACCGAGCGAAAGTGTGGCCCACCGGCGGGCCACACGGTCGTCAAAGGGTTAAGTCTCCAAAAAAAGCAAAGGAATTGATGTACACGAAAAAAATTGTGAAGTGAAGAGCAAGAAGAAAACGATGTGTTACTGACCAGGTGTTGGATCCACAGATAGTCGGCCATCGATTTTGGAACAGATGAGGCGACACCCGTCATCTTCGACTACATATGCTGTGAGTGTAGAATACAGCTTCATCCCGGACCTGTCATCTATATCTGAAATTTGTCAACAAAATACTGAACTCTTGTACAAAATCCTGTACAGTAGAAGCAGTTGTATCGCGTCATTAACCTCTATCAACCTTCGCAATTGATGAAAATTAGGCTTACTGCCAAATAGAACAAAAGTGGTCCGATTGTGTCCTCAAACGAGGGATTCGGGCCTGCTTTTCATATTTTCTCATTACATGTGAACATAAAAATACAAGGGTGAAGTTCCAAGATTTGCAATGTAACACTGCAACATGGAAGAACAATCTCTACTGCAGAGTCTCATTAGTTCGTCTGGCTGATCGTGCTTATGAATATGCATGTGATGTTCTAGTCATGGAACCAGGGATCAACCGGAACGGGGTGTGGTTTCATTAGGACAGAAAGCGAATTTTTCGCGCTCCGCAGCGCGAAACATTTTTCATTGCGCGAAGCTCGAGTCCACCTCTGACCATCAGTGGACCCAAAGCTCCCGCAGCGAAAAATCAGTGGACCCGAGGTCCCTGCAGCGAAAAATGTTTCCACCTGCAGAGCGCGAAAAAGGTCGCTTCGGGTCCTGAATGAAACCAACCCCGATCACCGCTGAGACGACGAAGCGTGTGCACGCAAAGACGGCATGTTAAATAAGCCGCGTCAACAAATCGGAGATAATTTCAGCCTAAGCATGGGAGTAAGGAGCTTTGCGGTGAGTGAACCACTCCTAAACAACTAAGGGGAACCCCTCACAATAAAAGCAGTCACCGGCTTTGGAACTCGTTCGCCCCACAGAATCTTCATCGTGGCTTAACACTTTGGAGACCGCGCGTGTTTTACGTTCCGCGGCCGCGCGGGACTTCGGTGAAATTTTTAGGGATCTTATCTAGCAAATTCAAAAGAAGAACCCACTGTATAATGCAGAAGAAATCTTATCGGATAAAATGGAAAAGAAAATGAATGAAAAACCTAATAATTGTTTCCGAAATGCGAGCTGAAAGGTCCTATGCGGTCGGAGGCTGCAGCCCACATATGGGCTGCGTGGGCTCCAAGGTGTTAAATCGTGTCTGAGCCATTCTGCTTCAGCTGCCGTGTTAAAACTACTGCACCGAAGTACCAAACCTCAGCTAAATAGCGCGGTATCTCACACTTCTGTTCATTCTTTGAATATCAAATTGCCCGATCATATTCCTGCTTCAAATGAAGTACTATAACCTGTTCCTCTAAACGTTTACTCTTCTGGACAACACCCATACCGTTATAGCGCTGCAGTAAATGAGCGGCTTACTTCGGATTAGGTCTGCTGATGAAAAGAACGCGCAAGTATCCAATTGACGGTACATTTGCAAGTGGTTTGCAGCTCGAGTGGAGGGTCGGTCCTACGTTGCTACAAGTAGCAACGGGGGTCGTACTTTGATGAGTTTAGGGGGGGGTCGTATATTTTGATGAGTTTGTAGAGGGGGGGGTCGTATATTTTGATGAGGTTGTAGAGGGGGGGGGTCGTACTTGCTTCGATTGTGAGAAGTTGCATGAGGTGAGGGAGGAGTGGCGCGGGAGAAAATTTGCCGTTTCAGCGCGCGTATATACCCCCCTAGAAAATGAAGCGTGGGATTAAAGGTAGGAGGGGGTAAATTGGTGGGATTTAGGTAATTGTTACGGTTCAGATGACAAATACCGATTATGAAAATCATGAATATGAAATAAAAATAAATAATATGAAATGAAATACCAGATATGAAATACTATAGCGAGGAATATGGTGGTCGAGGGTCGAGAAGGGGGTCGTACCAAATCCACCTTTGGGGAGGGGGGTCGTAAAAATTTTTCGAAAAGTAGCAACGATAGGACCGACCCTGCTTCCAGGTGTGTTAAACAGATACGCTCATCGACTGTACGACCGCTGCTTTGTGCAGTTCGACACGAATTACACAATCGAACTAACAAAGTGCAAGACAGCTGCAAAACATAACCGTTCCTTTCGATCAAAATTAGTGCGCCCCGTTGACGATTTTCAGTTAAATGCAATACCATTACCTAGCGACGCACTTAGAGTCATAAAGGCATTTTTGGGTGCCCTTTCCTCCCCTACCCAACCAGGACCAAACTCGAACATACGATCTTAGATGAAGTTGCTTACGCATCACATAATCTTTACAGTGCGAAAGCCCTCACAATACTAAAACAGCAATCAAGCAGCAAACAGCAAGACACTCGTTGAATACAAAACACGTAGTGAACGTCTACCACATACTCATGAAGAACGTTGCACATCTTACTGATTTCAGGTACAAAAAAACTGATCAAAAAGATGATTAGAACTCATCAGTAAGCTCGACCAACCATGAACTCAATACACCTTATCACTGCTCCGATAAGCCTTACATTAACTGGTTAACATCTTCGTATCAAGCATGATTTCCGCTGACCTTTGAAAACGAACAAACAATACCCAAAATACAGAAATTCCCTTCCAAACACGGATATTCAGAGGAAATCTCCAACACTACTTTTCATTCATATTCCTATACCTATACTTACTAGACACGCTTGAAAAATGAGGTGGTGGTTCTAGCTCTTCCAAAATAACTGAATAAAGTGACACCAAAAAAAGTTTAACTGAAAACTACTGTACGCATTCTTCGCGATACAGTACAATGTGGATAAACCTTCACTGGACGTGTGAGTGTTGAGACAATTAAAAACAACAATTTATTTATAACAAGAACAAATTTACTCTTCACTGTCAACATTCACGTTCGTTAGGTTTTTGAAGTTGGTGCACGGAACGTAGGTGCACAGGGTGTAGAGCTTGTGCACGGAATCCTCATCCTCATTGCGACGTCGTGACAAGCGGACACGCACACGGAAAGGCACATTCCTGAAACCATCATTAGGTATAAAGACGCCCATACAATGTAATGATCCCGGAACAAGAAAATAAAAACTCGCTAATCTAAGCTTATTTCACGTATAAATGGTCAAAAAAATATTGAAAAAGGTTGACATTCGAATTTGGAGTTACAAAGGCGTACAAAACTGTCAGGAGCAATGCAAACGTAAATGCTATCACCCTCGTCAAACATCGCTCCGATCGTCATACTTGTTTGCCCTTACTGCGTCAAACGATTAACGAAAATACACGGATATTGATACACGCTTTTACGGCAGCCGTGTGTCACAACATCCACCCATATGCTAAGCGGAGTGGCATTTCATGTAAGCCTTGAATTCCGAAACCGAGGGCAGCGTGTCATTAAGATCATTATTTTGAAGGAGTTATGCTTTTGCATTCGGTAGTTTGCGTTGAAGCTTGACTGAATGTCCGACTCTGCTTTTACAGACAACCAGCTTTTCAGCTACCTCCAGCGCCGCCTAAGGGGCCTGTTTGACAAATTGCCCGAGCGTAGGCGTTCAGTGGTAGGCGGAACGGTACCGCTGACCTCCAGGTCGGTTATTATTTATAACCCGAAGGAGTATAGCATAAAAGCCCTAGTTACGCAAAGTGAGCTGATTCATGAGAAATGGACACATATTTGTTTAGTGAGAGAGTGCCATATTGGGGCAATAGCTTTTGCAGACAACGATAATTCCAACTTTACTACAAAAGGGCCCTATGGAGTTTCGAGATGCGACGAATTTCACTTATACACTTATTCCATTTTCAATGTTGCACGGTTTTCGGTAGAATAGTGTAAGGTATCGAAATACTCTAGTGACTGCTCAACAAACATCGAATATGAAGTTGTTTGAAAAGGAAGTGCTTGTAGACTATGATGTCCACCACTTCCGAATTGCCCAACGTGAAATGAGGAAAACAGTGGGAGCTTAAACAAAAAAAAACTGTTCGTTGTATGCGTTACCTCGAAGTCGTTGCAGGCAAAAGACTACACGATTGCAGTAGAATCTTCTGTCTGTTTGTGGGAAGGTTGCACACGATTTTCGGAAAATTTACCTTACTACAAAGTCGCTTTGTAAGCCTTTCCATTGTTTGCAGTGGACTAACCTTTACAATGTAGCAGAAAGATAAAGTATTTCGCGGAAATGAAAACCAAGCATGAATTTCGCAAAAGTCTGCGACGAGGATCAGAACGCTTACAGTAGAACTAATTAAATACTTCCTGCTCTCGTTGGGTAAATTTACAAGGGAACCCAAGTATCAATAGTGAAGAAGCAGCGATAAACTCCAAATAAGGGTCCAAATATCGAATGCTATAATATGTTCAGTTGACTCCCCTTCTTCAACAGATTATGGTGGAACTGCGAGAGTTGAACCACGATCAACATTTTGAATCGGGACTAGCCATTATTCCAAGGTGAAGAGGGGACGATGAAGTTCCAATCAGCTTTGCCGTGATATTCTTCAAACAACCTTGAATTAAGAAGACTGGATAGAATCTAAGCATGAATGACCAATAAGAGGACGGACAAAAAGGCCAAGATAGGCTTAAATATGTCAATGCGGCATCATTTAACTCCACTATTTGAGCTAATCCTCGCATTGAGAAAAAATATGAGGATAGAGATCAACAGACAGAAACCCAGAACGTTTGCCATTTTTGAGAAATTGCCACAATATCTTCCGACTATTCAAAAAAAACATCAAGAGAGCATGACCAAAATCTGGATTTTGAAGTAAACAGGCAATTATAAAAATAAAAAAAATGAGCATGATAGACAGAACAACTTTAAAAATACGAATTCTTGGTTTCAATAACGAAGATAAAGACGCTCCTAACTCCAAAGCTCAAAGCAGGATAGGACTAGTTGCAATAAATTGGGTTATTTCCGAAATTATACGCTAAAGTTTGCCTGAGCAACAAACAACCATCATTCTTTCAGGCTTTTTCTGGTATGGTCGGCAACTCTCATACTATCCTTTTCCCGTTCCTGAGGTAGTATCTAATCCTTCCCCCAGGCTAGAGGAAGAAAAGATCCTCTTAGATCTATAGATGTTCAACGACACAGTTTTCTGACTCATCCATGTTTAATTTTACACACATAACACATTTCAACTGGCCAATTTTGAGACGATTCTAATTGGAAAGATGAAGAAAATTTTAAGAGATCTTCTCTTCCCCTATCCAGGGGGAAGGGTCGGGTGCGGCCCCTTGGTGAAATTTTACAAATCGCGGTGACTTAGCGTGGGCATGAAAGCTTCAAAGTGACCGACCGGCTCACACTGATACGAATCCTCGCCCATTTTCCTATGTGGTTAGGAACAGCAATGCTAGAGGAAAATATACCCAAAAAGGCAGGTGTAAATAAATAAAACTCTAACAAATCACAAGGACTTACTTGATTCCCTTTGACCAAACAAACTTGTTCAATCTCGTGTCGATACGAACGTCTTCTGTGTTCATTTGCTGTTTGGCGAACTTGTCGAATTTCATCTATGGCCACAGCGTGACGATTCTTTAGACCTGCTTAATGAACCGTTAGTGGGAATTCGCTTCGGTTTCAGTTCATGGATAGGAGAGTATAAACACTTACACGCCTTTTATTCTCTTGTGCATATGTATGGTGTACTCACGAGTGACAACCTCGTTGATAGCGTTGCGAGCCTTTCGGTCTTGCTTGGCCTTCACCATTTTACCTAAACGTAAGACTAAAAAACGAGCAAAAGCATTAAAGACGTAGGCAAATCGACAAGTATAAAATACTTGATGACAACAAAATTCTCGGAAAAACCTCTTTGGAAATAGCACCTGATAATCAACTCGAAACGAGAAACATCTGTGCGATTCTAATAAATGAATACCGATTTTAACATTAGCTGTAAAGCACACGCAAGCACCACTTCTTTTACAAGAATTTGCAGAAAATAAAGGATACCTAGATACCGACTTGCTCCATCATTTTTAAACTTTAACCGATTTTTAAAGTAAAATTCAAAAAGAATTAAAGAAATCCGCCACATCCCATTTGTAGAAACGAATACTCAGCCAAGGTCGTTTAGCTGCGTAATCTGCTCAGGACCCGCAAGACACGTCCCTTGAAAGTGCACGGTTCCGCTATTGCGTACAACCGTCTGCCACCGTGTTACCTTTCCTTTGCATCAAAGGAATTCTCGTACGATCCAAAGATGTTGAATATTTCCGGTAGGATTTGCTGCCTTATTCATTTTCTGCAAACCTTTTGACGGTGGATCAAGCTGTTGGGGCTTGGCGAAGTTCTTTGTTCAATTGTTGCTGCAAATCCACTTGTCTCGCCAAGAAGGGTGCATTCATAGCCGGTCGTCCGGTCGTAACGTTCGCCACGATTGCACAGTTTTATATAAGTACTGATCGCCCAATTCTTGGACACGTCTGGAGATCGATACGCATCCAATCTGTATGGTCGCAGCGATCGTTTCGATCGGACGACCGACTATGAATGCGTCTGAAGCGCTGGATAGACTATAAGCGCAGTGTGTCAGAAGTTGTATTGTGAATTTGGGATGTTGTTCATTCATAACTTGAATTTCCAGGAATGGAGTCTCGCTCAAAGTTTGCTTGCCTTAATATTGACGATGATTCTGATGAGGAGTTCACCAGAGTAACCAACAACAAGGCTGCATCGAAGAAAGGTGGACAGAATGGGTTCGTGAACATTCGGACCATTGAAGTTTATTTTGCCGGCCTCTAAGTTGAATGCGACATACAATCGTTATTCTTTAAGAATGGGCGGTCCGAAGGTGAAAAATGGTGGCAAACTCGTGGTTCATGCTATAGAGAAGAGGCCAAAACCGAAGAAGAGCAATAAGGACAAAGTGAGAAGCTTTTTTTGCTGGGTTGAGTAAAGTTTTCTTTTATTGATTTAGGTTGTCGATCCAACTACTGGATTAGTTGTGCAAGGAGTCGACGAGAGTTACGCTTCAGAGCAGAAATATCGCGAGGTTAGCGTGAAATGGTTTGGCACAAGAAATACATTGAAAAGGGAATTAACTAGCACT
>MU899549.1:0-10332 GCA_036418205.1 Ostertagia ostertagi | reverse complement strand
CGTAGTGTGCTAGCAAAATCACAAGGAGCAGCAGCCTAGCTTAAAAGATTCGGGAGTTCTGACAGCAAAAGCCCAACCACCTCTGTCGGACCTGTATGTCCGGCACTTCTGAGATTTAGTGGAGCACAGAAGGGACCTTGCGCTGGGAACCGCCGCCCAGTAATACTAGAGTCAGTGAAGTAAGGCAAACGTCGACAGCATAATGGCGACGCGTTCAATCTGAAGGTAAAGCAAGACAAAGTCTGGTTTTTTTCTGAGGTCATTCGACCCCACCTTGCGGAAAATATTCATAAAAAATTGGAGACCTTTGGGCTAGCAGTTCTTCCAGCTCCACCGTGTAGCCCTACCCTCGTACCAGCGAAAGATAACCTAGTCTAACTTATACCATTACTCTTCAGGAAGAAATTTTACGCTAACTGACATGACCTCAAAGCCGACTTCCGATTTTCTTTGATCAATAACTCCTGGAAAATTAGAGAGAAGACAGTCTAATGTGTATTAAACAATGTGAGACTTCAAAATTTTATTGCAAAAGACTCAAAACTTTCTACAAAAGAAGATTGCAAAAATGTGTGTTTGCAAAAGTTTTGCAAAAGTTTAGGCCTTTTTTGGCGAGCTTTCGGCGCTTAGCGCCTTTGTCGAGCCTGAAATGAAAATTATAAGCTTTTCATTTCAGGCTCGACAAAGGCGCTAAGCGCCGAAAGCTCGCCAAAAAGGCTTAAACTTTTGCAAAACTTTTGCAAACACTCATTTTTGCAATTTCTTTTGTAGAAAGTTTTGAGTCTTTTGCAATAAATTTTGAAGTCTCACATTGTTTAATACACATTTAGATCGACATGAGACTTCGGGACAGAACAATTCTAAGAAAGGAATTGTTTTAATTTAATGTAGAGCGAATTATTGTAGTACTAAGGTGTATGGACTAGAATGAGCAAACAGTCATTCAGAAAGGAAAATTATGAAGATGCCCAAGAGTGTTATTACGAATTATGGGACAACCTAATATTTCATTTCAAGGGGCTGAATGGTGAGGCGTGTGGTCTCTGCGCCGCGAATCTTATTCTCGAACGAGAATGGGATTCTCGGCGAATTTTGAGTCCGACGAGATCGAGTAGACAGTTATGCAGCTAAGCAGTGATTTTGGTGGAAATTCCCAATTTTCCAAGAGATTTTTAGAGAAACCTGAGGAGATAACTACGAATTCTCCTTACTGGCCTACACTACCTCACTTGTATGTAAGAAAAATATGACGAGCTTCGTCGCAGGTGAGCGCTGTTCCCCATGGAGTGGTCCCAAACATCACTCCTCGTTATGCCCTTGCAGAAAGATTTATTTTTTGCTTTTCCATGTCAGCCTTTGAAAGTGAGATGTGCACTGTTAGATTTCCCATGAAAAGTACTATCGAATGATATGTTGCACTGCCCGCAATCAAAAATTGTTTTTTCACCGTTTCTAGCATTCTGCCCATTGCCGATCGCGTTCCCCAGCCCTTGGCGGCCACGTGCGATTCACGTGCGCGGTGCGTGACGCCGTTCCCACGCTCGCGCAACAGCCATAGCGACGTATCGATCGGTCTGCCGGCCGAAGGCCATCGGCCGTACGTGAGCTCTCATTCCGGGGCAGTGCCCCAAGCCCATCTTTCTATGAAAGGATCAGGCTCCACTAGTGTGGTTAAGTACGCGTCACATCCAATCAGTTATTTCTCGAGGTGAAACTCGAGTGCATGGCGCAATCTATATGGAGCTTTTCCAAAGTTTCAAAGCACATTCTTATAGTGCTCGACGAGCTGAGTTCAAAGATATCTTCGGATTCTCGAAAGCTCAATTTTGAACCGAGTTATAACGAATTCACGAAATTAACGAGGATTCGCGTTATTCGCGTGAATTTTCGATTTCAAACGGCGAGTAAGGATAAAAGGATAAAGCATTTGCCGTTGATCAATCCCTTTTTGGGATGCGGCACGCATTCTACTTCCATTTGTACATTCGTAGTGGCGTTTGAATGCGATGTGGCCTATACAATGACTTGCGGGGGCCAGCCGATGTACAAGTCAGTGTTTTTATCCTCCCAGACAAGTCTGGTACCAATTAACCGACCCCGGAGGGATGGAAGGCTTGGTTGGCCCGGGCGACTCACGACCCAGGATTTGATCCCCGGACCGCTCGCGTGGTAAGCGCGCCACTTGCCACTACACCACTTCCGCCCTTCATTCGCCTGTCAAACGGCGAGTACTGTATATAGTTCATCAAGTATTATTTAAAAGACCATCAAGAATATCTCAGGCTCAAACAAGAAGAGTGCAAAGACGAAGGCTGAAGAAGGACGTTTTTCGAATCTTCCTGAATTGTGCAGTAACTTTTTGACGCTCACAGTGTTTTCAAAATCCATTTTTTTCAAATTCTAGGATGTATTCTAGGAAATTTCAAGATTGTCCGTGGGTTTATACACAGCACTTAGACTGTGGCAGTGTGCAGTGACAGAATGCGTGGTTAGTTCTGCACACCAAATCTGCTTTCACCTCCTGTAATTTCTGCGAAACCAATATTTCGAATTGCACAGTAGGAAGAGAAAGCTTCATATTGGCGTTGTCATGCGATGTAAATAAAAATGTACAGTAATTACTCCGTCCGCCATCGCGTTCATCACACGGTTGACCTCAGCGAAGGACTGGAGGACCTGAAGGACTTGTGGAACATCACGTAAATTACTCCACAAAGCACCTCACTACTGGATATGCTATTCGAATTACCTAAGGTTCCGCAGGCTTTCCAGTCTCACTGAAGTCCCTCTTGTATGCGTCAGCATGGTATATTTCCCACCAGTTTAGCTCCGTACGCTACGTGGCACGGTAGGCTTCTATGAAACTGAATAGCCTGTCGAACCTTGAGTCCCACCGCTAACAACGTAACACTAACCATAAGTTGCATCATCAAAAACCTTTTCCCAGCCACCCTAGTTTGCTGAAGCTTACCGTTTGATACGCCCGATAGAGCGCGCAGTTAATGAGTGCTAGGTGCGTTTGCAACCACCCTGCGTTGAATGTCAGGGTAATTCAGCAGTCTGACAATATTTGATGCTAATTCTACTATATATAATTCGCGTCGTGGGTGTAGGTCTGTGTGTGTCTGCAGCGAAATTCATAGCGCGCGTACCAGCAGTCACCTGGAGTTGATTTCGGGATATGATATAGGGGGTGGGACGGGAACATATTTGGTGGGGGACAGAAAGTGATAACAACTGATAAGATCTGATAAAGGCGCTAGAACGCGGTGTCACGAAATTCATAGCGCGCGACCCAGCAGCAGTGAGGCGTTGTTTCCAGATATGATGTAGGGGGTGGGACGGGAACATATTTGGTGGGGGACAGAAGTGATAACAGCTGATAGGGCTGATAAGAAGCGTTGGAAAGAAAATGTCACAACAATGAAAGCGCAAAGGCTCAGCAGCATTGAGGCGTTGCTCGGCAGATATGGTATAGGGGATGGACTGGAACATATCTAAAAAGAAGCCAGAAAGTGATAAGAGCTGATGGAGACTGATAAGAAGCGTTGGGAGGAAAGTATCATAAAATTGATAGCGCACCGCCCAGTAGCATTGAGGCGTTGTTTTGCGGATATGATACAGGGGGTGAGACGGGAACATACTATTTGATGGAGACGAGAAATTGATAACAGCTGATAGGGACTTATAAGAAGCGTTGGAAGGCAAATGTCACTGAAGTTCATCAACTACATCGCGAAAAAGTTGTCACTTTTTCGCGATGTAGTTGATAAATTCGATCGCTAATCTGCCCGAGCTTCTTAAAGGCAAAGATGTCGGATTAGTTGACCAAACCAACCCTTTCGGTCATTTCTGTACTTGGTTACGCTCCAGTACAGATGTTCCCACGCTCAAAATCTCAAACGGTGCGGTAATAATGCCCCAGGGCATGTACTATGCGCTATCGCCGCCATTGGCCCCCCCGCAATCCAGGACCTGCCCACCTCCGGAAGTGGTGCGTGGCTGGCATAACGTGTGAAATCAGCTGGGTTGATTGCCGTATCAACCGATAGAACGACTGACATCTCAGAAAACTGTTTGTACGTGCCTCTTTCCCAAGCCAGCCTCCTTCACTGCTAGTGGGAAAGGGTCTGTGTACGGCCTTTCCTGCCTCTTTTTCGCAATGTCTTCCACCTTCGAGTCATCTCTCATCCTCACTTTCCAATCGCCAAGCCTCCCTTATCAAGACCAGACGTTTGGCCTTTGAGTGGTCGAGTCTGTGGACTGGTTCTGTAACGTCTGGTGTTGCTATTCATAACTCTGGCATGCACGAGTTTATTCGCCGTCAATCCATCCAATATCAAAAGCATAGTAGTTTCACTTCTTGGAGCTGAACATATAATGCACCTCAAGTTATGACGTTAGTCTCCAAGGGGGGGGGGGGGGGGAGGGGGGCGTGGCTGAGATTTGTTATTCCAGAGAAGATGGGTGTTGTTTTTGTATTTGAAAACTATGTAGCATTACTCTTTATCATCTGATTTCCTTTATACCATCAGTGAAATCCATTGAAAGCAGTATGTTACTCAATATAATAGCCCGGCTACACTCGGTTTCAATGAGGCCTATGTTGACATGCGCGCGATTAACGGGCGGAGCAAAAACTGAAGATATCCTTCTATTTTATAAAGCGCTAACTTTGTGTGTCGGTTTGTGTATCTGTATGTGTGTGTGTGTGCGTGTGTGTGTATGTATGTATGTGTGTCCGTCCGCAAAATGAAGTGAGTGAGAAGGAAGCTCATGGGATAAACAAACCGCTAACAAATCGGGTAGCTTACAGGATTTGAGATATCAATGTTTTGTAGCAGGATAGTTGTGATAACACTCTTAGGGCTATATAAACACCTGCTTAGCACACTTCCGTTCATTCCACATGGTGCTGCAGTGGCAGCTGGAGGGCAGTGGAGAGAGGAAGGGAGGATGAGGAAGGGAAGCGAAAAATCTACCGTCATATCATGATTGTGTCCCTTCTACTGTATGAAACACCATTGTGTTGCATACGCGTCACTTCCAGGAGGTGTTGGTGTCACAGGAGGAAGGGACCATAGCGGAGGATAGAAAGCTTGCGCAGGAAAGGAAGGTCCCGGCGGTTGACGGGGGACTAATCTGGTATTGTAATTTCATCACCGTTTAGCTCAAGAAGGCCTACATGGATAGTTCCAGCCTGGAGCTGCTGCGAAATTTCTTAAAGCGACGGATTACGACAAGATCGAGTTGTTGGATTCATAGTGAGAAGGGGTTGATGAATAATGCTCCACTGGCGAAAAAAGCAAAGAAATCCGTCAAGAAGGCGCAAAATGAGACCGTTTTCTCCTCGTTACTTCCGTAATAACGAGTCTAGCATCCGAATAAGGGAATTTTTTGCACCATGTTAAATCGATAGCCATTCATCCAACCCTAGCCAGCCGAAGGCTATACTTGCTTGGTAAGCGTTCCATGGAAAGTTATAGTCTACCACTCACAGGATCTAACAAAAACGATATTCGAATCGACTTGCGGCTTGGTGGCGTGGCACAGGTCGTGCGTCCGAGCTCAGAAGTCCCTAAGCTCTGCAGCAACGCCACTTTAGCCACAAAACCAGACATTCTCTTCCTTGCGGTCGCCCTGACGACTGTTTCACTGGTTTATATAAAAACACCCATTGGTCATTTTCGCCTTTCTTCAAACATCCACCACACCTTTCTGAAAACCTTGGGCAGAGTAGCGGTCGAATGGAGTTTAATGTTGACATGGAATGCAAGTGAAATAAAAATGAAATAAGTTGTGAGTCTTCACCTTGATATTTGGTCGTAGCGCCTTATATTTCTTACCAGTTTAGCTCCGCCCGCTACCGCGCGCATTGATAGAACTGACAATCGATGAAGCTTTAGGTTTCACCGCTAAATTATAGCTGCTTCGTTAAATGTATTACTGTCCGTTGCATAGGCTGCCCATCTTGGCTGTATCTCACTGTTTGATAAGCGCAGTGAAGTGCACAGCTAAAGTGATGATGTAAACAACCACTATGCGTCGAGTATCGAGGTAATTTAGCGGTCGAATATCTCAAAACGGAATGCCCAGTATTCATTATCATATTTATTCGAGCATCCCATTCATCCTCAAGAACTCTAGAAGGTGTAGCGGTCGAAAGGTGTTTGAGTTTACAATTACAACGCTGATGAAAATTATGAAATGAAGGGCACTAATCTACAATCTGTCTCTCATTATCCTATTTCACAGGCTCTCTAAGGTCTGTTACTTTCGTGATTTCTTCTTTCAGTTCTTTTTCCTTTTTCCCCTCTTCTCCTTTCTTTTTTTTTTTTTTTTTTTTTTTTTTTTTTTTTTTTTTTTTTTTTTTTTTTTTTTTTTTTTTTTTTTTTTTTTTTTTTTTTTTTTTTTTTTTTTTTTTTTTTTTTTTTTTTTTTTTTTTTTTTTTTTTTTTTTTTTTTTTTTTTTTTTTTTTTTTTTTTTTTTTTTTTTTTTTTTTTTTTTTTTTTTTTTTTTTTTTTTTTTTTTTTTTTTTTTTTTTTTTTTTTTTTTTTTTTTTTTTCTTTTTTTCCCCCCCCTATATCATGTCCCAAAATCAGCTCCTGACGACTGCTGCGAAGCGCACTATGAATTTCGTGAAATTTGTGTTTCAGCGCCTCTTATCTGCTCTTATCAGTCGTTATCACTTTGTGACCCCCACCAAATATGTTCCCGTCCCACCCCCTATATCATATCAAAAAATCAGCTCCTAACGACTGCTGCGACGCGTGCTATGAATTTCGTGACACACGCACACACACACACAAACAGACAGACATAGCGTTTTATATATAGTAGGGATGAAACTGAAGGTCCGCACAAGACAGGACAGCCGATAAAGCGTTAGATTCACCGCTAAACATTGAGTTGCTTCGTAAAATGCGTTAGCTGACCGCTCCATAGGCTGCTCATCTTTGCAGAAGCTCACCGTTTGATACGCAGTGGAGTGCGGAGCTAAAGTGGTGTCTGTAAACAACCACCATGCATCGAATGTCAGTGTAATTTAGCGGTCGGATTGTGTGTGATGTTGAAATAAAAACATCCAGCACTCGTTATCGTATTTCTCCGAACATCCACCATACATTTTAGGAACTCTGGGGAGCGTAGCGGTGCAGTAGTATTTAAAGGCAAAGTTCGGGCTCAGACCCACTTAATGAGCCTTTACGGTGGCTAGAAGCGCTAGTTACGCAAGTGCAGAGGTCACGCCACGTTATTTAACACATTCACGACGACGCCCCTTTTCCACTTTTCGGTCGCGTGGGACGGACGCGATTTTGTGGGCGCCGCCGCCTCACCACATAACCGCAGATTTTGTTTTGTAAATGAACAAAAACATGAATGTCACAAAATAATTTCTGCAATGTCCAATGCGTAAAGATTATCTAAACATATAACAGTAGGATTTCGATCAGAACGACAAATAGTGGTTACGAAAAGAGAGCATTTATTCACTTTCCCCGTGAAGGAATTTAAAAGCATTTTACACTCGATTACGAGGTTTGCCCACCTATCTGTCCATTCCTAGCGCCTGGCAAGCGATTATCAGTTGGCAGCCCATATGGGCTGCCATCGTCCCAGGAGCGCATGTTGTTGGCAGCCCATATGGGCGGCCATCGGCGTGAATGTGTTAACGCTAGGCACCAAGAACTTTGACACGCTCCACCTGTTGCGACACGCTCCGCCCACCGCTCGATATCTTGTCTGCGTCGCTAACTTGATCTGCTATGCTCTCTCTACTCGGACTTCTCTACCGCTCTCCGCGCTCACATTATCTCTCATCTCCCTGCCGGCCTTTTGAACTTCTCCGCAGCGTAGAGCAAAAGGCTCGTTTCCTGTGTATTTCACGATTTTTTCTTTTTTCTCCACTGGCGGTCCACTTCCTACCCCTACTTTCACATTTGAGTGGAATTACCTCATAATTTAATCCTGAATCTTGCCTTTAAGGCTGATGATTACAACGCAAATGAAAGTATAATATATTGGAACGTTTTCTTTAAAGTCGGTTTTGAGACCTCTATATTCTTGCACATATTATCAGCCCTTATCAGCTGTAATCGCAACCATATATGTTCCCGTCCCACCCTCTACATCACTTCTTGGAAACCAACGCCTCACTGATGCTGGGACGCGCGCTATGGATATCATGAATTGGCGTTTTGGCGCCTCTTATCGGATCTTATCAGTCGTTATCACTTTGGGTCCCCCACCAAAGATGTTCCCGTCCCACCCTCTACATCACTTCTTGGAACCAACGCCTCACTGATGCTGGGACGCGCGCTATGGATATCGTGAAATTGGCGTTTCTGGCGCCTCTTATCGGATCTTATCAGTCGTTATCACTTTGGGTCCCCACCAAATATGTTCCCGTCCCACCCCCTACAACATACTTAAAATACAGCGCTCCACTGTTGCAGCGAAGCGCGCTATGAATTTCGTGACACACAGACGTACACACACATACACACGCACTTAGCTATTACATATAGTAGGATCGTCACTATCAGCCCTTTGACTTCAATGTTCCACCTAATATATTCCTGCCTCACCCTCTACATCTCTTGTTGAAGCCGACGCCTCTCTGCCGCTGGGACATGCACCACTAATTTGATAACACCTGCGCTCCAACGCCCCTTATCAGCCCCTATCAGCTGTCATCATTCTCGGTCCTTCAACCAAATACGTTCTCGTTCCACTTTCTACATCGCTTGTTCGACCCGACGTCTTCTGCTGCTGGTACATGCGCTATCAAATTGATGACACTTGCGTTCTAGCGTCCCTTATCAGCTCCTATCATTCTGATTCCCCACCAAACAATGTTTCTGTCCCCCCTATATCATATTCAAAATACAGCATTCCACCGCTACAAGGAAGCGCGCTATGAATTCCATTACACACACACACACACACACACTTAGCCAATTATAAAGAGTAAGACATGCAGGCGCAGTCATGGGATCGAATGAAGTGATGTGCGTCGCACGAGCCAACCAAGTCTTCCATCACTCCGGGGGCGTTTAAATGGTACCAAAGTTGTCTGGGAGGATGAAAGCACTGGCTTGTATATCTGACCCCGCAAGTCATTGTATAGGCCACATCGCATTCAAACGCCACTGCGAATGTACAAATGGAAGTAGAATGCGTGCCGCATCCCAAAAAGGGATTGATCAACGGCAAATGCTTTATCCTTTATCCTTCAATACATGTAGGAGCAGATATCAAATAGATAAGCTGACGCAGCACAGTTTGAAATCATTCTTCTGCTGCAATCAAGCAATCATGCCGTGTTTTGCTGTCCACTCTCAGTTGCTGTTCGTTTTATTGGTGGGTTTTAGGTCCGTGAAATGCTTATGAAGCTAAACATCACACAAGCGGATTAGTCATTTGACAAACACTGTGAAGGTTCAGACAACTTATGTGAATATGAGTTTCTTCATTTTCATCGCTGGGCAGCACAGTTTTCAAATACTGGAGATGAATATCACTAATAGCACCGTGGAAGAAGTGGAGGATGCGTTTGAAAAGCTCAAGGTATGTTCTGGAACAGTAAATCATACCTTTCTGGTTGCTTTCAGAGTGAAACTAGTCCCCGGTCAAAACGGCGATGTCACATTACATACTCTGGTAGGGCAGCGGCTACTTATTTTGAGTAGGAATCGTGGTGTGCTTCTGTAGGAAATCGGCTATGATTAAGGGAATGATATTGAGCACCTCACTGACAACGACTCGTGATCCAGTTAGCTCTGGCTTCAGCTACAAGCTCCTCGTCCTCTGACCCAAAAATGTCTACAGGTCGCTTCAGTTACGACACGATCTTCCAAAGATATCCAAAAACCTCAAGACATTGACAGTCCCGCTTTCCATTATTCGGTGTTTGAGAACGGAAGCAATTTTGTGAGCGCCGACGTCTCACCCCACATCCGTTGATTTTGTATTCAGCAATGTTCAATGCGTAAAGATTATCCCTACTTATATAAAGCGCTGTGTGTGGTGTGTGTCACGAAATTCATAGCACGCGTAAGGGCTCAATTTTGATGTATGATATAGGGGGGAACATATTTGGTGGGGTCGGAATGTGATAAAGAATGACAAAAGCAGATAAGAGGCGCTGAAGTTCCATTTTTCGACATTCATAGTGCCGTTCGCAGCAACAGTGAGACAGTCATGGAGCGCTGTAATTGAAGTATGATAGAAAAGAGGGGGCCGGGAATATTTATTGAGGGTCAGAAAATGAGAATGAGAACGATTGATAAAGACTGATAGTAAATATATGTGTACGAACATAGAGTTCAC
>MU899548.1:0-13228 GCA_036418205.1 Ostertagia ostertagi | reverse complement strand
GGTCACCAGCGGGGTACCACAGGGCGGCGTTCTCTCCCCCATTTTATTCAATATTTACACGTATGATTTAATGCATCTCCTTTCTATGCACCCTACCAAGTTTTGTGCATATGCGGACGACTTGAAGATATATCGATCTATAGAGGATCCTACGGACACTAGAGCACTGCAAAAAGCGATTGACATTGTGAACGAGTGGTCTCAACAATGGGATCTCCCTCTTTCAAGTGAGAAGTCGCGAGTATTACACCTAGGCCCGCGCAACGCTAAACACTCCTATAGTATTCGGGATGCTAGTCTTAGCAAAGTAAACGAAGTGCAGGACTTGGGATTTTTGATCACGGATAATTTGAGCTTTGACGCGCACTGTAAAGTAATAGCCAACAAAGCTACAGTATTAGTACACCAGTTTAGCTCCGCCCGCTACCGCGCGCATGACACGGAAGCCATTGATAGAACTGACAATCGGTGAAGCTTTGGGTTTCACCGCTTAACTATAGCTGCTTCGTTAAATGCATTACTGTCCGTTGCCCATCTTGGCTGTATCTCACTGTTTGATAAGCGCAGTGAAGTGCACAGCTAAAGTGATGATGTAAACAACCACCATGCATCGAGTATCGAGGTAATTTAGCGGTCGAATAAATATCTCAAAACGGAATGCCAGTATTCATTATCATATTTATTCGAGCATCCCATTCATCCTCAAGAACTCTACAGTGCGCGTCAATTGTATATGCCACCCCCTGATTTTTTCAGTTTTCTGACTTATTTGGAAATTTCGTAAATCGGCATAGCAACCATCGTTTTCGGCGTGTCGGAAAACTAAGAATGGTGTTGTTTGATTTTGGTTAACGCGTGGATTTGAATTGCTCTGTTCTTTTGAAGAAAATGGGCCGCGTCAATTGCTTATGCCATCCTAAAGTTTCTTCAGAATTTCTCATGTCTCTAACGCTATTCAGCTACGGTGTGCATGTAATACAAATGAGGAAATCCTCCACTTATGCAATGCACACAAATGGTGGAGCATTTATAACTAATTAGTTCGGAATATTAGCCCTATACTGGACGGTAGCAGCATGAAAACGCTTTATCAGAGAAAGAGCTGTGTGCTCACTTTGCGATCGCTCCTGCTGCTTATTGTAGAACTCATCGAGGAGTGTATCCAGGCAAAACTGGGGAAATTTGACGTGCTCAAGGAACCTCAAATTCACATTTTCGGCGCGCTAGATCCGTGGTAAATTTTTGTAATCTTAGACAAACGAAAGAACACAGCTCTTTCTCTGATAAAGCGTTTTCATGCTGCTACCGTCCAGTATAAGGGCTAATATTCCGAACTAATTAGTTATAAATGCTCCACCATTTGTGTGCATTGCATAAGTGGAGGATTTCCTCATTTGTATTACATGCACACCGTAGCTGAATAGCGTTAGAGACATGAGAAATTCTGAAGAAACTTTAGGATGGC
Organism: Ostertagia ostertagi; assembly: GCA_036418205.1. Lineage (NCBI taxonomy): Eukaryota > Metazoa > Nematoda > Chromadorea > Rhabditida > Trichostrongylidae > Ostertagia > Ostertagia ostertagi. The sequence goes on along the minus strand of MU899548.1, from coordinate 11,763 downwards.
ATAAGCAATTGACGCGGCCCATTTTCTTCAAAAGAACAGAGCAATTCAAATCCACGCGTTAACCAAAATCAAACAACACCATTCTTAGTTTTCCGACACGCCGAAAACGATGGTTGCTATGCCGATTTACGAAATTTCCAAATAAGTCAGAAAACTGAAAAAATCAGGGGGTGGCATATACAATTGACGCGCACTGTAGAAGGTGTAGCGGTTGAAAGGTGTTTGAATTTACAATTATAACGCTAATGAAATGATATTGAAATGAATGCATTATCTGCAATCTGGTTTCGAGTAATCTCTACGTTCGTACGCATATCGTAATTATCAGTCCTCATCTGTCGTTATCACTTTTTGACCCCCACAAAATATGTTACCGTCCACCCCCATATCATGTCCCAAAATCAGCTCCTGACGACTGCTGCGAAGCGCACTATGAATTTCGTGAAATTTGTGTTTCAGCGCCTCTTATCTGCTCTTATCAGTCGTTATCACTTTGTGACCCCCACCAAATATGTTCCCGTCCCACCCCCTATATCATATCTTGAAACCAACTCCTGACGACCACTGGTGCCCGAGCTATGAATTTCGCGACACTTGCGTTCTAGCGCCTTTTATCAGCCCTTATCAGTTGTGATCACTTTCTTTACCCCACCAAATATGTTCCCGTCCCACCCCTATATCATATCTTGAAACCAACTCCTGACGACCACTGGTGCCCGAGCTATGAATTTCGCGACACTTGCGTTCTAGCGCCTTTTATCAGCCCTTATCAGTTGTGATCACTTTCTGTACCCCACCAAATATGTTCCCGTCCCACCCCCTATATCATATCTTGAAACCAACTCCTGACGACCACTGGTGCCCGAGCTATGAATTTCCGGTCAGACAGACAAACACACACACACACACACACACACAACCGCTTAGCCGATTATACAGTAGTGGCCAGAAATTTATGAACAAACGGTTTTTTCATGATTTCTCTTTTGAAAGTCACTGCAACGTCTCCAAATTTGCAAACAATTATTAACTACGTGTTTTATGATCCACACAGAAAATTTCAACCTTTCAGCTCAAATTTGGGTTTAGAAAATTTTAGATTTTTCGAAATTAATGAAGGCAGGTGAAAGATCACTTGATCCGTTTATTTGATTTAAATAATGTATAACCCAACAGAACAGTCAAGTAAACAGTCACTAACATTAAGCAAGTCTAGCACATTGCCCAGAACTCTCTAAAGTATTGGATACATAAACTGGATTTGAATGCGGGGTCAACTAATGAACTCACTCTTTAGTGGGGTCTCTCTCTGTAGTCCCGTCTTTTCGTGGCTCTTTCATTGACATACGAATTTGTAGGTCCTCCCCTAGTGGTTCTGTAATGTTTGGCTCAAGAGTCTGGCCTGGCTGGTCTTTTAAAAGCACCCCATGCTGTCGAAACCACTCCTGCATGTGAGAGGCCCGATGCTTTGAGTCGCTGCTCTGCTGACAGACAAAGCCAGGTCGTGTGGCCAATACATAACATCTTCTAGAATCTAAGTCTATACTACGTATTCCTTAGTTCTCAAAGTCTAAGAAGAGCGCTCGCTGTGAAGTGGGTGGGAGTAGAATGTGATTGACTAAGTCTGAAAAGAAGGTTGACACAGGTTTCTAAGGTCATCTGGAATGACAAAAACATATTACTGATGCATGACAGCAAGGATACTAGTAATGTACGGCACCACGAGAGGGAACGTTTTGATCCAAAGAATCAGCTGCCAATTGTGAAACTTGGCGGAGGCTTGATAAGGTTGCCTTGGAAAAAAGTGGGACCACGCTACACGACTGAGGTAGCGATGAAGGCAGACGTTTGCTGTCATGTTTTGGAAGGTGTCATGTATCCGTAGGTATGGCCGCCGACCTGACTTTGTCTGTCGGCAGAGCAGCGACTCAAAGCATCGGGCCTCTCACATGCAGGAGTGGTTTCGACAGCATGGGGTGCTTTTAAAAGACCAGCCAGGCCAGACTCTTGAGCCAGACATTACAGTACAGATTCGTATCTCAATGAAAGAGCCACGAAAAGACGGGACTACAGAGAGAGACCCCACTAAGAGTGAGTTCATTAGTTGACCCCGCATTCAAATCCAGTTTATGTATCCAATACTTTAGAGAGTTCTGGGCAATGTGCTTGTTTAATGTTAGTGACTGTTTACTTGACTGTTCTGTTGGGTTATACATTATTTAAATCAAATAAACGGATCAAGTGATCTTTCACCTGCCTTCATTAATTTCGAAAAATCTAAAATTTTCTAAACCCAAATTTGAGCTGAAGGTTGAAATTTTCTGTGTGGATCATAAAACACGTAGTTAATAATTGTTGCAAATTTGGAGACGTTGCAGTGACTTCTAAAAGAGAAATCATGAAAAAACCGTTTGTTCATAAATTTCTGGCCACTACTGTATAGTCCTACTATATATAATCGGCTAAGCGGTTGTGTGTGTGTGTGTGTGTGTGTGTCTGACCGGAAATTCATAACTTCGCTCCCTTTGGACCAAGAGCGCTCAAACTTCTAGGATATGTACGGGGCCGGGCGTGAACACTGATAGTGGGTGGCGGGAAGTGATAGCTACTGATAGAAGCTGATAACGGACGCCGAAATGTTGATGTCACCAATTGCGTTACACCGTTCGCGTTGATGGTGGAAAGTTTGCACTCATATATATAATCGGCTAAGCGGTTGTGTGTGTGTGTCTGACCGGAAATTCATAACTTCCCTCCCTTTGGACCCAGAGCGCTCAAACTTCTAGGATATATGGGGGGCTGGACACAAACACTGATGATGGGTGGCGGGAAGTGATAACTACTGATAGGAACTGATAACGGACGCCGAAATGATGATGTCATCAATTTCGTTACGCCGTTTGCGTTGACGGTGGACAGTTTGCACTCATGCATGATATGTGGGGTGAGGCGGGGACCAAGAAGTTGAGTGAAACGAATGTGGTAGCAACTGATAAGAACTGATAAGGGGCGTCAAAGTGTGGATACCACCAGTTTCGTTGCGGCCCTCGCAGTTACATTGGAGCCTTGGCTCTCACATGTGGTATAGGGGATGGGACGGGAACACGGATAGTGGATGATCAGAAGTGATAACAAGCGATAACGGTTGATAAGGAAGTTAGGATTTTGAGTACCGCTAATTTCGTTGTAGCCTTCGTGTTGACAATAAATCACGAGCTCCTGCACGTTGCCTGGAGGGTGGGATGGGGACACCGATTGCGAGCAGTATGAACTGATAACAAATGACCAGGAATGATATGAGCGTCTGAATGCAGGTCTCTCCAACTTTGTTATAATTATCACTGGCAAGCGATTAAGGTGGCGAGGTTGAAATTAGGCGACAGAAAGTGGTATGAGCGGCAACTGTACTGATAAAAGTAGCGAAAATTGAGCGTGCACTCAGCTGAACTAAACCAGGTCCCTAGCACGTGAATATGTCCATTCCTATCTTTTCATTCAAAGAAGCTAAGAAGCTAAGAAAGTTGGGCTGCTCAACTATCTGCACTTGGACTAACAGCGAATTTCCATTATATTTGCAATTTCCATCATAGCTCGATTGGATCCTGATTGATTGATTATATTTCACTTTTAAATAAAGATTCTTCAGTGAATTGATTATATTTCACTTAAGGAAAGTGGTCGTGTTGGGTCTATAGCCTGAATGAAGTGTGGGGATGTGAGTAATCACATGTATAATGAATGTAAGAATCGCAACGAATCACACTAAATTAATCCCTTCTGCAGTTGAGGAATGCTTGCTGTTGGCAGGCCGAGGTGGTGAAATAGTGTTTTTCGGGATGCCAGTGGCACGGTTGTGTGACGGCAATCAACCTAGTGATTCACAGTAGGCAGCACGCACAATTCCGCGGTTTGTGGGGGCGGCCGCTGCTGTAATCGCTACCCACGGCTGATTAAGTGGCTAGGCTAGAGCTGGTAGGCGTCCCATGTTCGTGTAATGACCGTGTGAGTGTGGCTCACCTCTCTGAGTGGGCATTCTGGGAATATTTAGTGGAAGTAAAGGTCTTTGGGTTTACCTAATTCTTGACTTGTGGCTTTACTAGGATTCTTCAGTTGTGGAAATTCAAGGAGACGCGCTAAGATCATTCGAGTGCTCGATGTGCTATGCTGGAGTTGTTACGAATTCATGGTGAAGTATATTGTTGAATTCGGCAGGGGGTAAACTGGCGGTGTGTGTGGTTCGGGGCGAATTGTGGACTTTTGAAACTTATTGGAAACCCTTCAATATCTTAGATTAGTTTCTCAGCCAGCGTGGATAGAGTATCCTACAGGTGTGCAGTTTGGCATGAAGCCCGATGTGATGGCGCGGGTTTTTTTCGTGCGGAGCTAAATGGTATATTATGTGGTGAGGCGGTGGGACCAAGAGGTTGATGTCACGAATTGTGGGGTGTGTATGGGAGGAACTGATATATGGGGCGGGGCGTGAATGGTATGGATACACCAAGGTTTCTTGCTGGCCCTCTGCTGGTGATATTTGAAACCTTGGTGGTGTGTGTGTGAATGGATGGGCGTAGGTGGCGAGGATTGAATGTGGGTGACAGAAAGTGGTATGAGCGGCAACTGTACTGATAAAAGTAGCGAAATTGAGCGTGCACTCAGTTAAACAGGCCCCTAGCAAGTGAATATGTTCCATTCCTATCCTTTCATCCAAAGAAGCAAAGAAAGTTGAGCTGCTCAACTATCCTGGACCTGGACTAATAGCGAATAAAATCATATTTCCAATTTCCATCATAGCTCGGTAGATGCTGATTGATTGCTTATATTTCACTTACACACCGATTATTCAATTGTGGAAGTTCTATAAACCGCTAAATCGCCCGAGCTCGACATAATGCGAAATGTTTTCGAAGTCATGATAAGTAACATTTCCATTCCGCGTGCTACTGCGCGCGTTACGCGACAACCTCCAGAGAAATTGGATTGTGCCTGGAATTAGTTGCTTATTGTGGGCATCTTCAAAAATTTTGCATGTTAGTTCTTCTGTACGTGACCTGAACATTCTGGATGTGGAAGTTTGTCCAGTTTCACTGAAGCCTCATTTATGCGTGGGGTGCGTGCGGAGCTTACTAGGTAGTTAGATCATCTGTATTTACAGCTTTTTACTTAAGAGACACCCTCGTTTTTTCCGGTATATAAGCCTTATAAGGCGATTCTTTAGAATCGACAGCTCCGTGTTCAATCCTTACAAGCTTAAAATAATCAATATGTTGGAAAGAGTTCAAAATAATTTCACCAGAAAGCTTATGATACGCGCGCTAGGGTTTTTGTATGATCAAATTCCTTCCAGTGCTGCTAGAAATAAGAATTTTGGTTTGTCTTCTCTCGCGTCTAGGAGAAAGCGGAATGATCTACTGTTCTTCCACAAGCTCATCACAATGAATTATAAACTGAAAGCTTTTTGTGTCGCTTAGGGCTTCTGTTACACGTGGGTGGGTATATCAATACATGTTGCCCTAGAGCTAATTAGCTAATTGGTAGACTGTTGTTTCTTCCACAAACAGTTCTTTGGTCGAGAAGTTGAGCAAGATGCAACCAATGTCAATACGTTACAACGTTCTCAAAAAGACTTTAGAAATGCCAGAGTTCATTAGGCCTTGCATGATAGTCGTGCTATTTAGTTGTTTTTTTATGTAATTTTTATTCACAATTTTGTTCGTTGGAGTTGTTGGTTTTTTTTTTTCGAATAATTGTTCGGAGTTTGTTTACACAGCTTCGCTTGTGTAATAAATAATAATAATAATAAATAAAATAGATAATAATATCAATATAATAATAATAATAATAAGTTTTTAATAGATATTAATCTGCATTATATATAATGATCAGTTCATGAATAATTGATATATATGTGAATTCGATAATATATTGATAATAATATAATATATATAATAATAATAATAATAAATAATGATAATAATAATAATAATAATAATAATAATAATAATAATAATAATAATAATAATAATAATAATAATAATAATAATAATAATAATAATAATAATAATAATAATAATAATAATAATAATAATAATAATAATAATAATAATAATATAATAATAATAATAATAATAATAATAATAATAATAATAATAATAATAATAATAATAATAATAATAATAATAATAATAATAATAATAATATTGGTTAGTACTACATAATTAGGCTTTGACTCCCGCGAAAAGAACGCAAGGGAGCTGTAAATTATATCGGACGTTGGCTGAATTGACTCTTTCGAAGGGCCATATATGCCTTCCTCAGACAATCTTATTTCTTATGGATGATACGATGTGAATTAAGAAGAGGATGTTTCTCAAGGATATTTGTCAGGAGTTCTATCATAGGAATGTTTCAGGTTATTGGCTCTAATACGAGGAGTTTTCTAGGAATATAAGACGCTCGCGCTTTTTCAAAAACTGCGCTTTTTTTGCAATGTAGACATTGAAGGTGGTGGAGCTGAGAAAAGATGGGTTATCAAAATCAATTACGGGTGGGAGTTCAGATCGTAAAATTGAAAGTAGTGTCGGTGGTACTTGGAAATAGTAGCCGAGGCGGGTTTCATAGAACCATTCTTCTCGAGATGCGGCCTCTTACTCGCAAGTTGGGTCTAGAGTTGGTATAAGTGGTAGCGAGATTGACTGGAATTGCTTCGGGTTGCATTTGAGGGTTTCGAACTCCGCTTCGAGCTTTTGCCATTTTCGATTGCATTCCGAATGTGAAGGGGGGCCAAATTTGCTACGAGCGTCAACATTAAGCCTTATGATTACGCGATCGGGCAACTATGAACGACAGTATTTAGTTGTTTTTTTTTGTAATTTTTATTCACAATTTTGTTCGCTGGAGTTGTTGGTTTTTTTTTTTCGAATAATTGTTCGGAGTTTGTTTACACAGCTTCGCTTGTGTAATAAATAATAATAATAATAAATAAAATAGATAATAATATCAATATAATAATAATAATAATAAGTTTTTAATAGATATTAATCTGCATTATATATAATGATCAGTTCATGAATAATTGATATATATGTGAATTCGATAATATATTGATAATAATATAATATATATAATAATAATAATAATAAATAATGATAATAATAATAATAATAATAATAATAATAATAATAATAATAATAATAATAATAATAATAATAATAATAATAATAATAATAATAATAATAATAATAATAATAATAATAATAATAATAATAATAATAATAATAATAATAATATAATAATAATAATAATAATAATAATAATAATAATAATAATAATAATAATAATAATAATAATAATAATAATAATAATAATAATAATAATATTGGTTAGTACTACATAATTAGGCTTTGACTCCCGCGAAAAGAACGCAAGGGAGCTGTAAATTATATCGGACGTTGGCTGAATTGACTCTTTCGAAGGGCCATATATGCCTTCCTCAGACAATCTTATTTCTTATGGATGATACGATGTGAATTAAGAAGAGGATGTTTCTCAAGGATATTTGTCAGGAGTTCTATCATAGGAATGTTTCAGGTTATTGGCTCTAATACGAGGAGTTTTCTAGGAATATAAGACGCTCGCGCTTTTTCAAAAACTGCGCTTTTTTTGCAATGTAGACATTGAAGGTGGTGGAGCTGAGAAAAGATGGGTTATCAAAATCAATTACGGGTGGGAGTTCAGATCGTAAAATTGAAAGTAGTGTCGGTGGTACTTGGAAATAGTAGCCGAGGCGGGTTTCATAGAACCATTCTTCTCGAGATGCGGCCTCTTACTCGCAAGTTGGGTCTAGAGTTGGTATAAGTGGTAGCGAGATTGACTGGAATTGCTTCGGGTTGCATTTGAGGGTTTCGAACTCCGCTTCGAGCTTTTGCATTTTCGATTGCCACTTCCAAGTGAGCGCCAAATTTGCTACAGCGTCAAACTTAACCCTATATTCGCAATCGGAACCATGAACAGGCCACTGCAAATGGGTTTACTATCAAAAACTGGCAGAATAAATCTGTAACGCCAAGCTGGCGCCAAATGGCGCCGGCGCCAAAAACGAACGTGATATCCGTGATCAGCACCCCGATTTACCCCTCTAGGCAAAATTTCGACAAAAATCGAAATTTTGACCTAACTTCGAAAAAGGAGGTGACCATGGGCCACAGGTCGTCATGCACGCCGGCGGGCGACTTGAAGACGAGCGCTGCGCGGAAATCAAGCGGATCGCCTTGATGATTCATGGAATCCAAAGCTCGGTTCTCATAGAGAACATCTCCCACCACGTCCCTGTCCTTGAAATCGCTCCAGCTATGGAGATGAAGTCCTACGAGTGGAGGAGCCGAGGACCAACATATCACGTCTTGAAGGAGAGAAGAATCTGTCGACTTCAACTCATGCGGGTGCTGTTTCCCATCACCAGCTTGGCTGCCTGCCACTATCTATTCTGTAGCGGAATTTCTTATTATTGGAGGAGTATCACGAGGAAACTCATTTTCCAATCGCTGGCTGGAAGTACCTCATGGCTACTGACCGACCTTCGAGCAGGGTCAAGCGAGGCGTCGAGGAAAATTTGGAAATACGACCCCCCCTCCCTCCCCAGAGGCCGAAGTCCATGAAACGACCCTCTTCAAAAGCCGAACTATGAAAAGGTTGTTTAATTCTCCCCAAAACTGTTCATAAAAAAGCCCTGCTACCCCACCGTCCACCAAAAAATTCGTTTAAAAAGTACAAAAGTGAAAAAGTCAAAAAATGATCATTATTGATGACGACAAACTAGTCACTAAAAATGGCATACTATGACAACATCTCTTCTTTATTTATTTCCTTCACAAGACTTACCAAATTCTAGTACTACACAGATTATGGTTCTCAATTTACACGTCCCCCTTTCAGTTGAAAGAAGCCTTGTAACCGCCTTCGCCAGCTGTGTGTTGACTGGACTTTGGCGTTGACCGTGGAGCAGCTTATTTACTATTGAAATTTGAACAAATATTCAAATGATTATAACTTTCTTCAAATATGACGAATTTTCAATCTGAAAGCAGATTTGGGAGTTTTGTGAAGAGCTTTTCTAATCAGTATTGAAATTAAAAGTTATAAGAAATAACAAATTTAGATCAATTAACGAGGAAAATTCATGATGAGCACGAGTTTTTACACTTTCCGAAGCCATAACTTGCTTCATTTTCGTCAAATTCAAAAAGTTGATACGTCATACAAAACTAGAAGATTTTCTCTATCAAACGGTCGCTAAAGCAGCTTTATACGTCCAGTATTTAAAAAATGGCCACGTTGAGGATTTTTGCAAAATTAACGAGGAAAATTCGTGATGAGTGCGAGTTTTTACGCTTTCCAAAGCCATAACTCCGTTCAAACTCATCCAATCCGAAAAGTTAATACGTCATCATAAACTAGAAGATTTGCTCTATTCTACTAGAACTGCTCCAAACGTTCAGTATTAAAAAATGGCCACGTTGAGGATTTTTGCCCGAGTACCGCCGAAAGGTACTTTTTCGCTACATTGGCACTATTTCAACGACTATAGCTCCTTTCAGGGCGATTATGTACTAAAGTAGGAGCAGATTCGGAATCTCGTGCTTTTCTCTTTCCAAGAAGTGTAAAATTGTTTAGCGTTTCTCAACTTTAAAGGTTACATGCTTATGAATTTGACGCTGAAGGCTTTTCTTGTTGAATGGTGTACTCCTCCCTGTAATTTGCGCACGGACCCTTTCAGAATCCTCTTGATTTTTCCTGAATTGAGTTTTTGTCCAGAGAGCCGTAGTTGAAGCGCGCGCAACAACTGGACCCACTCTGGGATGCGCCGTGTGCTTCACATCCCTTCAGATTCGAGGACTCACTTGAAAGATAAAATATCCTTGGAAAACGTGCGAATTTCGGATTCTTTAACTTGTGTGGTGATAAAACACTGAAGTAACTAAGAATTTACCGGACGCCTCAGAATCACGAAAATTTTGTGTGGGTGAAATATCATTTTCATTGGAAATCCTCTGGCCTGGCATCGACTCGATCCTTGATGTTTGTCCTCCGCGGTGATGATCCTACTGCATCAATCCGGCCCGATCTCTTCCTCCCAGCGGGCCAATACGACCCCCCCCCCCTTGACGTGTCGAGGATTCCTCAACGCACGCTTGACCCTGCCTCTTCGAGGTCCACGGCCGATTTTGTGCTAGAACTGCATCGAACGCCAGTTTTCTTAAAACTTCTTACTATGGCCAGTTCTATCCAATGCCTGGCCACCAATATGACATTTCCTTTGCCAGACGACTCCCAAATTACTACTTCGGCACCAATCATTGGAGCAATTCTTGGTTACACACTGGTTTCCGGCCAGACCAAGTTGTAACAAATTCGAAGTTAAATGATCATTGGTGGGCTTTGATAATGGATTTGATACCTAATTTTTGCACTGGTCCATTTTGAGGAAATTTGGAAGCTCCAACCACAATGCAAAACTTTTTGTCATCACGGAGGATTGATCCTCGGACCATTTCCTCTCCACCTTTTTGGCCTTCTCAGAGCCCGTTCAGCGAAAAATGCCTTGGCTAAGTCACACATGATTCTATAAATGCCAACAAACCTGTTTTGAAAGCGCGGCTTGCCCTGAATGAACCCCGCCTTTTCCAGTTGCGATAACTTGCTCCAATCGCAACTCCACTAGCAGCTATTTCGCTTCAACTGACGTTTTCACGCGCCTCGTTAATTTGTTTCAATTTTTCGTATATTTAAACAAGTTCTCAAATGCCGCATTTTTCCCTATCTGAATCGCGCAAACTTTTGCAGTGCATCTGCAGAGATAAATTTGTTCATGAAATTAACATGAAACAGTGCTTTTCGTCTTGAGTGGTGAATTTCCTCATGCCACTGGAAAGGAATTCTGTCAGCGAACCTTAATAATACGCTGTTAAAATTGTTGCTCTGTATTCGTAGAGCCCCGTATCTAATTGTCTGTTATTGTCTTTATTTACCTACTCCTCCCACAAAGAAGTTTAGTAATGAGAGAAAACTAAAGATTTCGCAGGCTTCGGAAAACCTTTTCGAATATTCTAGGCCTAACTTTTTCTGGCAGACCACACTAGTTGTCGATGCAAAAACGTCTATTAAAGGAATCTTGCGCGGAAAAATCATGATTCTATTTCAGCCATAAATCACTGGCTTGAGACTCATTATCCACGATAATAGTGAAAAGAACTGAAGTATTGCTTTCGTTTTGATTAGAAATTCGAAAACTCGAAAAGGCTGCTACGCGTTCGAATTGCCCACGGACGTCTTTCACGAATGCTGGCGACGGGGATGCTCAAACTTGGTTCTTGGAGTGCATTCACTAGAAGCTCTTTCTGGCCTTCTGCTTCGTTGCATTCACATCTTACACTTCTACTCCCAATCCTATTTGCCAGTCGATCGACTTTGTCTACCCACACCCGCTCCGAAATCGCAGCGCACATCTTTAACCTTAACCCCCCATTCTCCCTCACCCTCTCGCCGCTTCGCTTCCTGTATTACGTTATAGCCCGATGCAACGCCCGCGGCCGTCTTCTTTCCATGCCTCGCCTGGCTCTGCCTCCTGGTCCTTCGATGGTCCATAACGTGTAGTTTTTGTACGTTTGTTTCTCTTCAGAAACCGAATCTTCATGCGTGAAACTTTGTGTGCTATTTCCAGTGATCACAACTGACATATTCATGTTAGGAAAGAGTGCAAGAATTTTG
>MU899545.1:0-14357 GCA_036418205.1 Ostertagia ostertagi | reverse complement strand
ACTTCTTTGATTACTTAGCTGCTACCAAGTAAAAATAAAAAATCACTGGTCAAGTACGTACACGAAATGTTGTAAATGTGGAAGATTCAGGTGCTATGCTTATATGTACATTCATGATATAAATGAAATGATTCATCGCGCAAACAAGAGGCGGCGGGGTGTATGCAGGCGCAAGCCACACAGCCAGCCATCGGAGAAAACGTGCGGTACACAATGGTTTGAAAGTGAGGTGTATCTCCATTTTCCGTCGAGGTGCGATGCGGACAGATAAATCCTTCTATTTTATAAAGCGCTAACTTTGTGTGTCGGTTTGTGTATCTGTATGTGTGTGTGTGTGTGTGTGTGTATGTATGTATGTGTGTCCGTCCGCAAAATGAAGTGAGTGAGAAGGAAGCTCATGGGATAAACAAACCGCTAACAAATCGGGTAGCTTACAGGATTTGAGATATCAATGTTTTGTAGCAGGATAGTTGTGATAACACTCTTAGGGCTATATAAACACCTGCTTAGCACACTTCCGTTCATTCCACATGGTGCTGCAGTGGCAGCTGGAGGGCAGTGGAGAGAGGAAGGGAGGATGAGGAAGGGAAGCGAAAAATCTACCGTCATATCATGATTGTGTCCCTTCTACTGTATGAAACACCATTGTGTTGCATACGCGTCACTTCCAGGAGGTGTTGGTGTCACAGGAGGAAGGGACCATAGCGGAGGATAGAAAGCTTGCGCAGGAAAGGAAGGTCCCGGCGGTTGACGGGGGACTAATCTGGTATAATAAATGCATCCACTAGAAACATTGTGTGCGCGTGGATCCGTTTTCATATCAAGCTAGGAGGCAAACACGTTGCCACTGGTAATACTGGCACGCCTCGCCATGAGCTTAAGAGCTCAGACGATAAGCAAGCAGAGATTTTATTAGATGATCGACTTACGATCGTAAACTCAATCGTCTAATGTCGAAAATACCGGCGTGAAATTCTTGACCGCGTCCTTGGTGCTAACCTAGGCTACAAGACCCTTGCGACTCTGTAGAACCGGTCACGGCTGGGAGAAGCTCTAAGCTCAAAGGTTTGCCGACGCTGTAAAGCGGACGACCCTCGAGGCGTGCTGTTCTCAATCGTACACGTACGTACGTCACTCCTTCACATGCAAGCCAGTTGCAGCAGTAGGAAAGGGGCGAGAGGAGAAACACGTCATTCCTTTGCTTCAGAAGCTGCTGAAGTCCTGTCATCCTCGTCACCGTGACTGGAGCGACTTCAGTGTTAATATTGATAGTGTGCGCCTCAATAAAATCCATTTGACGACGACATCGCCTTGATCCGAGAATCTCCAAGGCTCGCTAGAAAGGGGACATGATGAGTCGCTCCAACAACCTTGGGATCGAAGATCGCCAGTGCCATCAAGTGAGCTTCTTCCATACACACTCGCTCGTTCCGATATGTGCTGTCGAAGAGAAGAGAAAAGGCCCACAACAGATTCTCGGTGACGTTAGATGAGTAGATGGTTGATCTTACAAGTTAGATTCCGGGCAGGTTTAACCCACTCAAAAAAGGTAGTGCTACACTTCATGCCTGAGGCAAACAGCACGTCCAGTGTGTGGGTGTACTATTTGCCATGCACTTGTAACAAACATAATTCGACGTCTACATTGTCGGTTGATTTGAAGAATATTTGCCATAAGTGCAGGGCGCTGCAAAAGAGGACATGCACACGCAGGGTTTTCCGCTTTTCATAAAACTGGCTTGAAAAAACGTGCCAATAAACACTAATGTGTTACGGGACGTGTAGCCTGCCGCGGTACATCTAAGGTCCACTAAGATACTGATACCACTCTCACAAGGTGAAGAAATCTTACCAGCTTTGCTCACGGGAATAATGCTGACCTGACATTGGATGGTGTTCAAGAAGCTGGTACACTGTAAGACACGTCCAAGTGCTCATGATGCACATTTACTATTAGGTCGTCCATAATTTTTGAGACATTTTCACATGTATAGTTGTAAAAATCTTTGATAGTATTGAAGCTTTCAATCTGTCGCAGAGGGGGGGGGGGGGGGGGGGGGGGGCTGTGATCCAGCTCACAAGGCTGGACTGCTCGACAGCTAGCCATCTCCGTTGCTTGATTGGCTTTCATTAGCTAGGATTCCAATTTCTTCAAAACCTATTTCTGAGCCTCTTTTCATGACTACTGATTGAATCTACCACGCACCAAGCTGAATGGAGGATCAACCAAAATGTAGCTGAGGGCACGCTCTCTCCCTGCCACAGTTCATCAGAACCTTACTCGGGGTTCCCTCCCTATTTGACGAAGGATGGACACTCCCACTAACCTCGTGCCTAGCAATCTGATGCTCTATTCGCACCGTGGAAGGAATCTGAACAAAGTGGACGCAATTCGCCAGAGCGTTTTGGTGTTACAAGTTGAAAACTGAGACATTTCGATAAAGTCACTGAGGTTTAATTAAAGGCCACAAGCAGCTTAGCCTAAACGACTCGGGAGTTCTAACAGCAAAAGTTCAACTCCCTCCGAATTCCAACTTCCTGAGTCGTTGGCGAAATACGAGAGGGGCTTTGCGCTGGGAACCGACACCAACTAATACCACTGTCAGTGGTGAAGATAAATCGTAACACGAGATTGCTGGCGACCTGTCAACCATGACATGGCAAGTTTTAAGACATGACCTATTTTTTCTGAGGTCGTTAGAGTCCACCTTGCTAAGAAATTGAAGATTCATAGGCAGTCAATTCTTTTAGCTCCGCCTTCTAGCAACTGAACGCTTGAGCTAACGAGAGCAATTCACCTCTCGGGGCCGGTTCTTAAAAAAGATAAGGAAGAAATCTTCACTTAAATCAGCCATGATGTAAAATCGACATCATTCTTTCGATTCAGAACTCTTTGGAATTCTAACAAGAGATAGTATGAATTCATTGGCGATGTGTTGGTAGTAATGATTAGGTATAATGTATGCTATACGAAGTAAATGTGCCCGTAACTGGTAGCGCACTTGCCCGGAAAGCAAGAGATGCGGGTTCGGTCCCGCTGGGGCGAAAGTTTTGCCCACAACCTCAGCATTCTTGTGATAACTTTCGCAACGCGAACTGCGGCGTAAAACAGCAGTTATCCAACAAAAACATGTTCGAAAAGTGTTTTCGAGTTTTTCCTTCCATTTATTACTCTTTTTCCATTGATGTGTCCTCGCCGTTTTGACATTGACATAACAGTTGCAGGGAAGCCAACAGTGAATCGCTCGTTATGAAATTGAAGTTTAAGCCCCGCAACCCTTCATTCGATTACTCTTTTCCAGAAAAAAGGGCGCATGATTTTCATTTACAACGCACAGTGTGATATTCTTGGGACTTCTACGCACAGAACAGATGAAGGCGTCACAATCAGCGTAGAAAACCTGGAAAATTCAGCTGATGGTCAATCCGTCCTTAAAGCCATTTTATATCGAGCATCTTCGTGGTCCTGTCTTTTATGACAGGGACCAATAACGTCTACAATATGTTCAGTGAGAAGATCGTTCCCCTGTACAGCGAGTTCTGAGATGTACGTCAGACTCGGCGATCGCCCATCGCTCGGCACAATCGATGAGTCTGGCGGACATCTAACTCCACCAAGGCGAACGATCTCAAAGAGTTCCCTCAGGAGGTCCATGAATCTTCATTATTATTATTTAATAGAAGGATTCGGGAAGCTCAAGTCGATAATTTTTTGACGCTATTCAGTTCAGTGCACTTCCGCAATTGTAAAATGAATTATGACATGTTCGGCTATCCGTACTCTTTTCTGAGTCTTATTTCTTAGACTGCGAGCGACAGCCAGGCCGAACGAGACAATCTGAATTCGAAGTGATGGTGTCACAGTTCCTGTGCTCATCAGCTCTGTTGTGCAGGCCATGTTCCGATTATATACTTGGAAGTATGGAAGGTTTTTATCATAGCATTTCATAGCAACTTTTGTGTGGTCTACTAAGCCTTACTGCATCCATTGTTCTGTGCTCCAATGTTCACAGAGTTGCATTTCGTTTCACACTCAAGTAATCTGTTTCACAGAGTTGCATTTCGTCTCACACCCAAGTAATCTCAAACAGCAATCACTGCGTAGAAGCAGATTAGTAGCACCGGATCGAAGAAGGAACTAAGGCGTTTAGTGCTGCGGATTGCTGGATTGATTCTGCTTCTTTAGAACTTATTTCAGACAGAAAACTCACCTTTGAACCAACATATGTAGTAAGGATAGCGTTGAATTTACGAAATTGCACCGTCCAGCGTACTCACAACAAAGGGCACGGAGAGATGTTGGGGCAAAACCAGCCGAACAATAACCTTTGATCATCAGTTGTCAATGCACGCGTTAAATAATATTCACTAGAAGAGCAGGACACGTCGAAAAGGGCACACACGTTGTAGCTCTAACTTTATCATAATGGTTTGACATATCGGCCTGCCTTTTTAGGGGCTAATGTGTTGGCAAAATTTGACAAGGGAAGGATTTTCAATCGTCACAACCATCCAATACAAGGAATACGGCTCGATGTGGCTAGCACAGCCGGTCTTAGTACACCTTGTCTTAAAGCGGCTTATATAACTTGCTACGGAGTTATGAAGCACGAGAGCGTAACGATAGTGGTTGAAACTCACATTCAAGACGTCGTAGGATCGTTCCCTATCGCGTTTTCTCTTGTTTTTTTTTTCGGATATATGGGAAGCTACTAGTATACGGGTAGCTCAGTAGGCTATCGGTCTTTGATAGTTCGGTCGCAGTTAATACGATAGGGATCGATCCCTAGTCTTGGACTGACTCCTCCCTACAACTGCCGTTGCGCTCATTTTCATAACTCGTCAGAGAGAGTCGCTTAGGAGATTGGAAGATGGGATCTAGAATCGATTCTGGACTTCTGGATTCTTCGAAGGGCCCAATCAGTATTCATCTTTTATCTAATTAGATGCTTGGCGGGCCTAAGAACGTTTCCCGGTAAGTCTTCCACCTCACAGGTGGAAAGTGGCACTAGGCCTGTTCATAAAAGTACAGATCAAATCACTTCGGCGCAAAAACTTAATATGAAGGAAGCCAACAAGCCCAGAAGGAGAAAGGTAAAGATTGTATTGCAATTTTATTTTTTGCTTAACAACCATTCGGAAGTGTTTGAGAACAAATGATCACTCGTTAGAAAGGCTGAGTCACGTCAATCCAAAATCCACCTCCATCTTCCGAGCTACCTGAAATTTACGAAAGAAAAATGCCTCAAATTTTCAGAAGTTCCCTTCGTCGCCTGTCCCCCGTCAGCAAATGCGCTCTACCGTCAGGAGGCCAATGGTGCCATTCAGCACATTCAAACGCTATCGATAGCGTTTAGTTTTCAATTCCCATTTCCGCTTCGACGACTTTGACATAAATAAGCAGTACCTGTTGTTTGTTTTTAGAAAGTCAACGTAATTCCTACGCTAATCTGTCTAATGCTTACTCCAAACCGCATCGGCGCTTAGCGGTTCGCATAGTGCGGTAGGAGTGGGAGACGAGATTCAGGAGATCTATTCCAGTTAGGGGGCATCATGATACAGTCTTCTCAGAATGTTAGGGTAACTCCGAGCCGAGGAATGTAGTCTACGGGGGTGGGGGTGAGGGCAGCCACTTAACATGCGTGGAAAGCTGAATGTTCGAGTTCATACTAGTTCGCCGCAAAACTGTATCATGGTGCCCCCTAACTGGAATAGACCCGGTTAGCGCACTACTTTATATGTCACTTGTATTCTCCATACAATATCCATTGTAACGTTCAGCAGTTAATTGACAGGACAAGAGGGAGTCGTATCAAATCGCCCATGAAGAGGGGGGTCGTAAAAAACTCCAAAAAGTACCAACGATAGGTTTGAACCTGCCGCGGTGGTTCTGTCGCGAGAGGCGAGTCTGCTCTCTGCGATCATTCCAGTGCACACAACTCACCTCCGCTCAGCAACTCTTCAGTGTTGAAGCCGTCGTATTTCGCGGTTGGAGAATTGAAAGCACGTGGCACGGTCGGCTTGCTGCACTCCCGAGCATAGCCGGCAGGCGGACAAGCGTTGATATCGTGCCTGTTCTGCGGCTTGAAAGTGCGCGACGAAGGCGCTGGAAGCTCACTCGACTCCCCCTTTTTCGGAAATTTTCCGATTTTACAAGAAGCTTAGCACTTTTTTCTCAAATTCGTGTCATTGTGGAATCCCTGAGCGAGTTCGAAAATTTTTGAACCTTCGGTGAAAAAAGCGGCTTGATTTTATTGTGGAACCTATTCCTACCCAACCGAGTGTTTCGGATCCAGTCACAATATGACGGTATTTATATGTTATTTTACTCTATGCTGAAGATGACGTCAAAAGTCTGCAAGATTGATCAGTCTGTCTCCTCTAGTCAGGTAGTTAATTATTCTGTCGACTGAGAACATGGGAAGTCAACCAAGCTGCAGCGCTCGTAATCGTAGTAGATCAAAAAGAGTGGCCAGAGCCAGAACAAGAGAGTATCCAGACATATTGGATCCGCTGCAGGTGGTGGATTTGAGGGTGATTTTCGGTAACAAAAATAAAGTTGAAATCTTCCTGGAACAGGCGACTACTCGTCCGTATTCCCATCGCACAACTGTCGCAGATGTTGGCTACGACGGCGCTCCCGCTTATTTCTTGACGCGCTTCATTAGGTTATCTTTTTGACCTTCCTCACCGAAGGATTATTTCGCTCCTACATCTCAATCAACATACAATCGGTCTCGTGTATTCAATTTTTTGTCGCGGTTTCCCAAAGTATCCGAAACTCTATCACGCTGTATCTGCAAGTGCGCTCGCACATGGGTTCTACCCTGTCGTGGTGTACGAGCTTGAGGTGGAGTAAGCACTATTCAATAGAATTGGGTTACGTCGGAATCCTGTACCGATCCCCGTAACTAAGGAACCCGTAACTAAAGAAACCGAAGTGCCCAAGCTCTTGATGGGCGACGCTCTCCCTGAGCTACAAGAAAGCCCTAGTGAGGCTATCCTGCCGGACGAAAACACTACTCATGTTCGCCTTGGTCTTCTGCAGACTGTCACTGCCCAGTCAGGTAGCGTGAACTAGCACGCAGCCAAAGGCGAAAAATCTCAGAGTCATAGGCTATGAAAGGAGACGGACAACATTTAGTCAACTAATCGCATGCACATACAACTGCCGAGGTATCGGTTCATACGCTCAGCTTTCGGCAGCTTTATTGAGGAAACGCAACGGATCGGGAACCACATCGTTGTCCTGAGCGAAACGGAGGGCAAAGTCATTTTTGTGCGTGGGACAGGTGGGACGACAGTTTTGGGATTGTTTGCAGAGTTACGTCAGTGATCACCATGCAAGACAATGCACCTCTGCGAGCAACTTGTCGTGCTTATACGCAGCAAAGCTATGTGGTGGTAATGGGCGACTCCAACGCCCTACCGGATTGCAAAAGTTCGATGAAGGCTTCATTGGTCCACACATAGCAGAGGAGCGCATTGAAACCGGAGATTAGGGTGAGGGGGGAACCAACAGATTTGCTAGCTACTTCATCTCTCTATATCATCGGCTAATTTCTTGCAGCTCCGCTGAGGAGGTGGGCTCACGTATTCCCAATTGGTCTACAACGCCAAAGCTGGACCTCATTCTGTGTAATCGAAGAGCTACGGCAGATGTCACAGTCGCCCTTTTTTCATATAAGGAGCGGCCACCTTCAAATGTGAAGCGATTCTACTTCGACTGGGGTCTAGTACCCGCCTATACATAGACTGACCCGCATACGCTCAGACTATTTCGACCACATGCTAGTTTTAGATGAAGATGGCGAGTTATCAGCTGACCCAAAACGGGGAACTATTCCAGGGACTGAATGAGATTAATCCCGAAACTGTAGCATTGCAGACTGCTGAAGTAGCGCCGCTCCGAAACACAACAGTCATCCCGCATCAGCCTGTGCCTTGCTCAAGAAACACAGGAGCCGAAAATCACGTGTGGAGTGCACACTACCAAGTAGACTGTGTAGTAGACGCGCCGCCGAAGATCACCTCAAGTTTACGTGATTCTGACTTTAGAGTACTAAACCTTCGATTCCGTGAAAAGGGCCAAGGTCTGCGAGAAGCTCAGGTATTGGAAGCCTGCACGTGACCTAGGTACTGTTGTTTCCATTTTACCTTCACTTTCCGCTTTCTTCAACCCACGTAGTTTTGGCTTGTGAAAATTGTGTCCGACGGGGTGATTTCGCACTATCATCTCTAATTTGATTCGCATGTTGTTTGGGTTCCCCAGTACCCTGCTGTGCACAGGACCGATTCCGTGTTATATATGATGGTGTGACGCCTCAACTTCCTAGTTCACCGAAGACAACGCCTTTGATCGAAATCTTCCCAGGCTCGCTATTAAATTAGGATGCCGGGGTGGCTCCCGCTACAGTAACGATCGAATTGGCTCTAATTGTGCAACGTAGGGGGCAATTATATGCGATTTTATACAAGAGTGTCGTTTCACGTGTGGCGCGCTTTATTCAAAAACGTTCCTTGCATGGGTGTAAGGAACTGTCACAGACTACAATACTTGTTCATGTCATGAGGCTCGGCCCCCTGAAGGTTAAAAAATGGTAAAGAAATGGTCCAGGGTTCAGTCCCTCCTGATGACAAAATTTTTGCATTCACTGGAGCCTCGAAATTCGCTTAAAATAGCGCCAGCACCAATATTAGGTACCGTATTCATTATCAAGACCATGAATGAGTACTGCACTCGAACTATTGCTAGAATCTAGCGGAAAAAAGTTGTAGTGCCAAAAGACGCCAAATGGCGCCGAAAAAGCGCTAATTGAAGCTATCGGAAAAGATTGATGTCATATTCATGATCAGGGCACTCGATATTCTCTAAATTAGCAGTTCTAGAGAAAATTGAGATTTTGACCTTGGTCCGAAAAATTGGCCATTGATAGGTCAGCCCGTAAGTACCTGCAGCTGGTGAACTGGAAACGAATTCCTTGTTCTCCTTCTCAAATAATGAGAAGTTCCAATACTAATGGACAATGGCAGACACCCAAGCTGGTAATGGACAAGCAAGACACCATGATTTTGAAGTCGACAGATTCCTCCCTCCATCAGGACGTGGTATATTGGACCCACGGGTCCTTCCACTCGAACGGCTGCATCTCGATAGCTGGATCGATTCCAAGGACTGGGACGTGATGGAAGATGTTTAGTATAAAAACGAATTTTGTTCTGTGAACAACGAGACATTCCCGTTTGATTTCCGCGTCCGCGTACGTTGCAATTGCCAATACTGGCGTGTATGAGACTGTTAGCCCATGTTCACCCCATCTCTGCGAAAGTTACGTCAAAATTCGATTTTTTCCGAAACCCAGTGGGAAACAGGGTGCCTGACCAGAATATGGCTTTCGTTTTTGGCGTAGGCGCCATTTGGCGCCAGTTTGGCGCTGCAAACTTATCCCGCCAGTTTTTATAGAAAATCCATTTGTAAGAGCTACTGGTTGTCCTGACTGTGAATATAGCGTTAGTTTTGACTCTAAAGCAATTTTGCGTCAGTTTGGGATGTTTATCAAAAATGCAACCGAATTCCTGTAGGACGGACTTTGAACACACAAATCCTTTCAATACTCGAATTCATCAAGCTCTTCACTAACCAACCTCCGCTCATCTACCTGAATGATGCCTGACTTACACCTATGAAGCCACTCATGGCTTACTTCAACACAACTCGACAACATAGCCTCAATTTTAAAGGACGATTTCACGCTGTTTCGAACTAACATTCATCAGTACCATTCAATTTGCGAGTGGTCTTTTCCACAAGTTCAAAGCACCACTCCAAGGCACTGAAAACCACACATTCTTGCCAATTTTTTTTCGACCTTTTTGACCTTCAGCAGGCCGCTCGCCGGAAAATGAACCATTGTGGCCCCCCCCCCCCCCCCCCCCCCCCCCCCCCCCCCCCCCCCCCCCCCCCCCCCCCCCCCCCCCCCCCCCCCCCCCCCCCCCCCCCCCCCCCCCCCCCCCCCCCCCCCCCCCCCCCCCCCCCCCCCCCCCCCCCCCCCCCCCCCCCCCCCCCCCCCCCCCCCACCCACACCCCCACACACATCCACACATCGTATGAAGTAGCGTGCCACCCCCTGAACTGAAATCTTGTTAGCCGAGAGATTCCAAATATTGGGCAGGATCGATTCTCACACGTGATTCCCAGCAAAAACAAACAACGCCAGTTTCGTTCGAAAAGTGATGAGGAGTACGACAAGGTGCCGCCTTTCTTCCTACTCTCCTCGGCCTGGAGGGAGGATAGGCTTGTCTACCGGCGACCGGTGCTCTGGGTGCGAATCAGAAAAGTGGACTCTCCAGCTACCCTGTCTGTCCAGAGGAAGAGGAAAGGCTCCCAACTGATATTTGGTGTTGTATGATGAGATGGTCGATGTTAGATCCCGTGCAGATTACAGTCTGAACAGGCAGTGCTGCGCTATTGCACGGAGGCAAAAAGCTTCAGTTTGCAGTGCGTGTGCGCGTATATTTTTGCAGCGCCATGCCGTGTGCGTCATACGCAAATATTGGGTTGTCTCATAATTCCTGTCGCAATTTCGACACTTTTGTTTATCCAAGTTTTATCTCTTCTGGGAAACAACTGATAAAAGCATAACCACCATCATGGTCACTGATATGCGTGCATTTGCTAGTGGGCGTTTGGAAGCTTCCAGCCCAGAATGAAGGAAGCTGGAATCGAAGAATTTTGAGAATCGTTTTTGGGGTGGTCGCAATCCTTACTTTTCTTCTCTGGCAGATGCTTATTCAAGGAGGAGGGGAGGCGATAGACCGATAGAGCAAATTGCTCAAATGCTATATGGTGATTGTGGCCCTGGCTATCTCCCTCACAACGTGGTGAGTTGGCATTGCAATGTGAGGTCTGGCGTGCATTCGGAGGAAGGAGGATCTGAGACGTTTCTGACGATTCCTCGCAACCCCAAAAGCCAGCCTAGAGGGCTATTCCGCGCTGACTTTAGCAATGCTTGTCTTCATACATTGAAGTGGTTCCCAAACCAGGCCACCTAGCGAATCCAACAAAACGAGAGCGATATTCTCAGAAAACGGAGTTCGGGCTTTGGTTGAGCTGGTGCTTCCTGGCTGCGAGGCAGCCATCAGACATGCCGGCTCTGCTTTTGCCGTCCCAGAATGGATTTTCCCCAGATGGTCAGGCGTGCTTCCCCGCTCATGGTCGGCCGGACCATAAGGTTTCCATCAAAACTTCACTCTGCAGCAGTCCTTGCCATACTGATGGCGTGTGCTGGTGCATCGGCTGCGCTCAGGTATCTGCTACAATACCCTGGTAGCAACGTGCGGAGGCACTCCCAATTTAGGGTGCAAGGGGCGCTCATCAAAAATGACCGCAGGCCCAGTATGAGGTTGAAGTTCATAGCTCGTTTCGTCTTTGCCGTTGCGATTGGACCACTAGCTCAGTACCCTATCAGTAGCAGAGACTGATTCAAACACAGCGCTGATCTTCTCTGTTGTCCTCCTTGCTACAGAGTTCATTTGAGGATCGTAAAGCAGAATCATTCATTATAGTCACTGACCTATTTTTATTCCTACATAAGTTGTTTAACCCATTAGGGGCGTGCGTCTACGAATCCATGCTGTTAAGGCTCTTGACCACACTTCAAGCAACTACGTATTTCGCAATGAAACGTTAACACGAAAATTTTGAAATTGATTAGAATGAGACGAGATTATGGGACAACCCAATATTATTCAGCGTCTACATTACCGGCTAGATTTGGAAAATGTTGGTCATAAGTGCAGGGCGCCGCAAAAGACGACACGCACACGCAGGCTGTAGCTTTTTTATGACTAGCTTTAGCAAAGAACCGCAACACTGCATCGGGAGTATAACCTGCCCGGTACATTATGTTCACCACCCTAACAGTCGAAAAAATTCCCGCAGATCTATACTCAGAGAAATAATATGAGCTAATCGAAGAAGTGATTGCTAGTTCGGAGCGGTAATCTGAAGAGTCATTCAATACTCACATCACAACTATTGTAAGCATAAACTCAATAACGGCAAAGGTGCTCTGAGCCATCCCCGAGAAAACGCTTCATATCTTTTGCGGCGCCGCACTTTATGACAAATTTTTCAAATCTACCGGTGATGCAGACGCTGAATAATATTGGGTTGTCTCATAATTCCTGTCTCATTTCTATTCAGTTTCAAATTTCTTCCGTCTAAGACCGTTTCATTGCGAAATATGAACGTAATTGAAGTGTGGCTTCAAGAGCCTTAACAGCATGGATTCGTAGACGCAACGCCCCTAATGGGTTAATCACTACTAGGAATAAAAATAGGTCAGTGACTATAATGAATGATTATGCTTTACGATCCTCAAATGAACTCTGTAGCAAGGAGGACAACAGAGAAGACCAGCGCTGTGTTTGACCAGTCTCTGCTACTGATAGGGTACTGAGCTAGTGGTCCAATCGCAACGGCAAAGACGAAACGAGCTATGAACTTCAACCTCATACTGGGCCTGCGGTCATTTTTGATGAGCGCCCTTGCACCCTAAATTGGGAGTGCCTCCGTACGTTGCTACCAGGGTATTGTAGCAGATACCTGAGCGCAGCCGATGCACCAGCACACGCGCATCAGTACGGCAAGGACTTGCTGCAGAGTGAAGTTTTGATGGAAACCTTATGGTCCGGCGACTGAGAAGGAACACTCCTGACCTTCATGGGAAAATCATTTATGGACGCAAAAGCAGAGCCGCATGTCTGATGGCTTGCCTCCAGCGAGAAGACAGTTCAACGCAATAAGCCCGAACACCGTTTTCTGAGAATATCGCTCTCGTTTTGTTGGATTCGCTAGGTGGCCTGGTTTGGGAACCACTTCAATGTATGAAGACAAGCATTGCTAAAGTCAGCGCGGAATAGCCCTCTAGGCTGGCTTCGGGGTTGCGAGGGAATCGTCAGAAACGTCTCAGATTCTCCTTTCTCCGAATGTACGCCAGACCTCACATTGCAATGCCAACTCACCACGTTCTGAGGGAGATAGCCAGGGCCACGATACCTCATCCACCATATAGCATTGGCATCGCTCTGTCGGACTATCGCCTCCCCTGCGCCCTGAATAAGCATCTGCCAGAGAAGAAAGTTAAAGATTGCGACCACCCCAAAAACGACTTCTCCAAATTCTTCAACCCCAAAAACGACTTCTCCAAATTCTTCAACCCCCAGCTTCCTTCATTCTGGGCTGGAAGCTTCCAAACGCTCACTAGCAAATGCACGCATATCAGTGACCATGATGGTGGTTATGCTATTGATCAGTTGTTTCCTAGAAGAGATAAAACTTGAATAAACAAAAGTGTCGAAATTGAGACAGGAATTATGAGACAACCCAATATTTGCTATGACGCACACGGCATGGCGCTGCAAAAATATACACGCACACGCACTGCAAACTGAAGCTTTTTGCCTCCGTGCAATAGCGCAGCACTGCCTATTGAGACTGTAATCTGCACGGAATCTAACATCGACCATCTCATCATATAACACCAAATATCAGTTGGGAGCCCTTCCTTTTCCTCTTGACAGCACATCGTAGTGGAGAAGTTCCCTTTTCTGAGTGCCTCCCAGAGCACCGGCCGCGGTAGACAGCCTATCGCTTCCTCCAGGCCGAGGAAGACTAGGTAAGAAAGGCGGCAACTTTGTCGATACTCCTCCATCACTTTTTGGTAACGAAGTTGGCGTTTTTTTTTTTGCTGGGCTATCACGTATGAGAATCGATCCCTGCAATATTGGATCTCCCTCGGACTAACAAGGGAGGTCGTTCAGGGTGTGGGACGCTTTTTCAAAACGGTTTTTTGCATGCTGTAGGGGCTCTCACGTAGACCACAATACTGTGTTTCATTTTCGCTGAGCGGCCCCCTGAAGGCCAAAAAAAGGTCGAAAAAAATTTGTTAAGAATGGGTGGTTTTTGCTGCCTTGGAGTGGTGTTTCGGACTTGTGGAAAAGATCACCCGCATATTGAAGGGTACTGATGAAGACGGTATCGAAAACAGCGTGAAATTCGCTCAAAATTGAAGTTCTGTCAGTGGTAGTGCTGAAGAAAGTACGAGGGCTTCATAAGCGTAGTCGGCATCGTACCGTTGCAGCGAAGCGGTGGTCAAGTGGATAGTGTGTCCGCCTCGAGTCTGCACGGGTTTGTGGTTCGAGTCTACCCGACAGCAACTGTTTTGCATTTTTGATAAACGTTCCCAAACTGACGCAGAATTGCTTTAGAGTCAAAACTAACGCTATATTCACAGTCAGGACAACCAGTAGCTCTTACAAATGGATTTTCTATAAAAACTGGCGGGATAAAGTTT
>MU899544.1:0-10709 GCA_036418205.1 Ostertagia ostertagi | reverse complement strand
ATCGGGAAGCTAATGGTAAGTCTAATTCAACACGGCACGTCCGCGGAGCTATTATACCTGTAAATTGTACATATCTTTAAATTTACCGACAACATAAAATATCTTCAAATACTTATGCTTATATTAGTAACTGATATGTGTGTTGGAGTCAAAAGTTCCACGTACAGGTTGTTTAGTGCTTGTCTTTACGTCCAATTGATGAATGTATAACACCGTCACTGAATTTCGTGTTCTCCACAACGTTTTACCATAATTCACTATTATTAAATTTCTTTTCAATCACAAAGCTCAAAAAATAAAGCTTTGGGCGTTCAGCAATCCCCTTAGGACCTCCATTTAAAATTGTAGCGGCAGCTGAATGCTGGGCTGATCTAATGACTGGGAGAGCTAGCCGATGAGCAGTCCACGTTGAGCAGTTGTAAAGAATCAGATCAAATTATTAAGATCTACCGTAGAAGTAATGTGCATGACCGTGGCATAGCCATAGAATCACAACTGAAAGGAAGAAGAAATTCTACTGTTACTCATGCACAGGGTGCTTTTTCTTGTGATTAAAGGGGATAATTTCTAACTTTTCTTGAAAAATGTTTCTAACGCATGCTTTCTACAATATTGGACTGTAGTTTCAGTGTCGAAATGTCGAATTTACTGAGAGGGAAGAAAGCTATGAAGACCTTGATATTGATTAGGATCAACCGCTTTGGGTGCACCTTTACACATTTATCAGTTTGGCTGCGCCCGCATTCACGTGCAGTGGTGCGGAATTATGTAAAGGGAAGAAAAAGGTGGTGTGTAAGGGCGCTTCGTAGTGATGATTGAACAGCGGAAGGAACTGAAAAGGAAAGAAGGGCAAGAGAAGTTATCAGAAACGCTAAATTAAGGCCTTAACCTACAGTAACGTCGGATGTGGTACGATGGCGAGACAGGGCGATCAAAGAAGACAAAACACGCGAGAGAGCACGCGTTCGAGAGAGCACGCTGATCTCTATATCATAGCGTGGGTGGGAAGCGTTGCAGCGAGGGTCGATGGTTGCAGCTTCGTAAACTCACCCCACAATTTCCCTTGCGGTGTTCTTCGTACCATCCTTGGGCTAATCCCAAGGTTTGATTTTAAGGTATCTGGTTTGATACAAACTCTCAACGAACTTATCATTTCAAAACATTTGTAGAAGTGAATTATGCCCTCACCAGAAATAAGTGAAGCGACCACTAGCGGTAGGATCATCAGCTTCAACAGACGCATGAATATCTCGCCAGGAAATTGCAGCAGTGAAATGGTATCCGATGACAGTTCGAAATTTCGTGCAACAAGACCAAATGTGATGCCGACCAGGACCGAGGTGCCAATGCAGAAAAATAGCATATTCTCACCAAGACAGGTCCGTGCCATAGTGAACCCTTAAACCGTGATGTTAGTACGTAAGTTCAGAAGGGCAAATGGCTAGCCGCACGCTTGTACTTTGATAGACTTTAATGGTTTATTGCTTGAAGGTACTGAGTTAGATTGAAATTGTTTTTTTATTCAAACGAAAATAGCTGCTCACGGCGGCGAAGCTGTAAGAATTGGAAGGGATAGCATGTTGTGCTACCTCAAAGGCGCAGTTCACGATCAAATTAGAAATCATTCATAAAATCATTCACTCAAATCATTAAAAATCTCGTAGAGATCAAGGTAAAGGTGGTCAGCAGGCATAGGCAAAAAACCTAGAAAATGGCCCACAACCCGACGAGGGGGTACACTTTTTCTCCATCGTTGTTTTCCTTCTGGGGCGAGCCTCGTTGGTGTTGACCACCGGTGGTGATCTTATCGTCAAGGTAAATGCACTGCTCTGCGTCTCTACTTATCGGCTTATGTCTGCGACTAAAGATCGACGATGAAGGGTGGCTAGTCGTAGGGCGTGTAGAGTCGCGAACATCGCCGGTTCGGCCTTTCTAGGCCGCGAAGGGAGTATCCTTTGAAAGACGCACACATCGTCTCACACCCTTAGAGACCGCGTGCCTTTCCAAAAGGTATGGTTCCCCTTTTTCGACCTCCGACCCTACTTTGGAACCACCTTTTAACGACGATTGCTTGACCCACACATCATCTGTCGCCCCGTTTTTATGCACTCATTCCTAAGATATTCCACGGCGCAGGCGATAGCCTAGGGCTTTTGCGCCACTTAATTTTTTACTACATTGTATCACAATCGCACTCTACTTTTCCTCTTTCCATCGCCAAAGAGTTTGACACAGCGATGTAGGTTCAAGCAATTCTGGAAAGATAAGGCACGTCGCCTCACAGAAAAATTCTATTATCAGAGCTGAAGCAAGAAGCTTTTCATGACACGTCTAAACACACGAAAGGTTTTGAAACTTCTCTCCTGCTCAATAGAGAACGTATAATAAAGTGTCCTCATCGACTTAGCTAGAATAGCCAACGTTTTGGCTGTTCCCTGGCATCTCAGAACCGAAATACTTCTCTTCTCTAGTGTGGAGACAGTGAATTCGTCAGCTAGAAGACAATATGGCTTCGTCAGCATTTTCTGTGGCTTAATTCTAAAGATGCCGACACTGGACCGGGTCAAATCAGGCCACAGGAGATGCTTTCGACATGAGATGAATTATCGTTCAAAGGCAGAAACCATAAATCGGAATGGCTTCATCAAGTGATACACAAAAACTGATCTGAAGCATGACAGCAGAATTCGCTTGGAAAGTCTTGTACGACACTACCGTCGAAGATTGCAATCAGCGATAACAATCGTCGCTCAATCATTTCCATTGTCAAACTGACTTTTGCCG
The DNA here is from genome assembly GCA_036418205.1 of Ostertagia ostertagi. Taxonomy (NCBI): domain Eukaryota; kingdom Metazoa; phylum Nematoda; class Chromadorea; order Rhabditida; family Trichostrongylidae; genus Ostertagia; species Ostertagia ostertagi. The sequence continues at coordinate 7,925 of MU899544.1, read as the reverse complement.
CTACGCAAACAAAAACACCTGAAAGAATCTAATAGTAAGTCCAATTTCGGTACATTCGATACATAAGTATTGGACTGTCCCATAAATCCTGTCGGAATTCAACACTTTGATTTATTCAGATCTATCCCTTCTAAAAAACGATCGACCAACAGCATACCCACCAGCACGGCCACGTCACGACAGGCATACATTTTTTTAGGAAACGTTTCGAAGCTTCCACTTAGAGTGAGTGAAGCTGGGGGTTGAAGAGTTTGAAGAGGTTGTTTTTGAGGTGGTCGCATTCCATAACTTATACAGATATTAATCCAGGGCGTAATGGAGGCGATAGCTCGATGAAGCGTTGCCAGTGCTATACAGGGGGGGGGCAATAAAAAAAGACATTTTGTCTCCACTTTCAGATGGATTTAAGCACACTTTGCTCAATTCAGACCGAATGGTTCCCAACTTATTATTGAAGAGCGCATTTCATTCTATAAGAAAATCTTCATAGTGGCCACCTACGTGGACGGCATCAGAAGAATTTGCCCTGGAAACATGGTGCACTGGTCGAGCTCAATGGGGTCTTCGAAGGATCGTGTACCATAACGACCTTACTGGAAAGCTAGTTTCGAGGGGATTTGCATAGTGGGAGCTAATGCCTCTAGAAAACTATCCAACATTGAATCGATTCACGAAATTGCGTAAGAGCTTCAGGCTGAAGCACTTACGGTAGACCTCCTTGAGCCTGACGACGGTGACAGATGACGTCATATTCTGAAGACGGTGAGGGCAGTGAAGGAGGGCCTGCGTTCACTTATAGAGGGACACTTAGGGAATACTCTGCTGAGGAACTCCCGTCAACGACGGCAATCTCTGCGAAGAAAAAGGGCCGAAGTCCGACATAGGCAAAATGTCTTTTTTTGGCCCCTTATGGTGAGAAAAAAAAAGAAAAATATAGATGAAATGATATAAATCAATTTAAGACATAATATAATATAATAGAACGAGATTGAGACTAGTCCGTAGCACCACTCCAGGACCAAAGAGAAAGTCGAAACACGGTAACAGATAAAAATAATACATAACGATAGGGTCGTATTTGCACCACTGAGATGCGAAGGGGGGTCGTAGGACCATTCATCGCCGAATAATGGTGCTGCCCTCCACTCATTCGCTGTCGTCCTCAATCTTGCACGGGTTTAAGTTAGCGTAATGCGAATGATATCTTACAACTGACCGGAAATAAAATTTAAATGGAAAGTGGCTGTTGGTTTGATGGGTAATGATCACTCTGACGATATATTCGTAAGGTAACGCGTCCTCCAAATGTATCGTGAGGAATGGACAGCGACTATCTACTTCAAATTAGTGTACACGCTTCGAGAACTGCAGTGGGGGAGCCGAATATGAGTAAGAATTCAATACGGGAACATTCGATCCTTTTGGCATCATCGAATACTGCAGCCACAAATGTATCTCGCAGAATCGGAAAGGAAGCAACGTAAATAAAGGAATGACCAGGCTATACTATGATTCTGATTATTCGAGACTAAGAACACCTTCTGTTTGCACGAGTAAGTTGTCGTTTTGACAAGACACCTTTCAAATGACTCCGAGTGGGGTCACTGCATGGCGCATACCAGAACGGTATGGATCTGCGCCAAGTGTACCATTTCAATCTACTCCAATTGGAATTCTAATAAAAATAAAAAATTAAATAATATAAAATAATAAATAATAAAATAAATAAAAATAATAATAAAAAAAATAAATAATAATAATAAAAATAAATAATAAAATAAATAATAAAAATAATAAATAAAAAATAAATAATAATAATAAATAAATAAATAATAAATAATAATATAAATAATAATAAAAATAAAATAATAAATAAATAATAATAATAAATAAATATAAATAAATATATATATAAATATAATATAAAATAATATAAATAATAATAAATAAATCCAATATAAATATTAAGAGAGATAGATATACAAGCTGTATAACTTGAAAATACAAAGAAACAACGAGGAAAAATAAGAGCATATACAAGCCTAAAGAAATTTCCAATGAAAATATATCAGACAGCCAGAAATTTAATCAGACAAAAATAAGAAGAAAAGAATAATAATAGAGACAAAATAAATTTAAAGAATAGACAAATAATAAATACGGAAAGACTCAAAAATACTATCATAGATTTACAACGCTTCATCTTCGAGATATCAAAAATAAAATAAAAAGAAAAAAAAAATAAAAAAATAAAATAAAAAATAATAAAATAATAAAAATAAATAGAAGCAGTAATAATATAGATACTTACAAGAAAACTAGCAAATAACGTTCACTACGACAATATCGAAGTCATAAATATCGAAGATAAGACTAGCATCGAAAATAGTTATTAACATAGACTTAGAACTAGAATCACAGCATCTTCCAGATACCAGATATATAAATAGATTATAGAAAATAGATAGATAATTATTAAAAATAGAATAGAATAGAGATACTTACATACAGGTACATATTAACCAATAATATTACAAACACCAATAAGCGACAAGCTACAGAACGCACAAGCCAAAGCGAAGACGAACAAAGCGGCGGAGTGAGCGCACATGAATAAAGAAGAGACACGAGACTGATTCACAAACTGAATAAGTAGAAAGAGCAGATGCTCCATTACAAAGTTATACTATCAGCCACAAGATGAGACAAAGGAAACATAAAATAATATATAGAAAAAGAAAGAGATAGCAGAGGAACACCAACATACTGCAAGCGAAAACACATAGAGACATTTAAGACAATTGGAGACACGATTGAAAGAAAAACGCAACGTTAAAAAAAAAAATAAATATGACGAAAGAGAAACAAAACAGCGATAAACCGCTGACAATAACCAAATATAAATACACACAATCATAGAAACTAAACAAATTATTGTTGTAACCGGAATAGATAGGAACAAGGAATATAAAAAAGGAGAGGTACGTAATCCGAAAGAAAAGAGAATACCGTGAAAATAAAAATCATGGAAGAAAGGAGAAAGATCGAATAGAGAGAGAAAAAATATTCTACAGAACAGACAGATAAAAAATCACAAACAGGAAAGAATCAAATACCTACCCCACAAAAAAAATAAAATACAAGATTAAACAAAAGAAGATATCCAAGAAACGACCAAAGAGAGACTAGTTTGCTACCCTCGTCGTAAAAGTAACGACGATACACCTTACATAAGGTACTGAAGAATCGAATAGAGACATTATAATAACGAAAAAAAATCAGCCACAGAAAACAAAACAATAAATCACATCCATAGATACAATAGAAGAGCACAATAAGAGCCAAGATCAGAAAAACAAATTCTATAACCCTTCCATAAATACAACATACAAAAAATCTAATTGAAAAAAAAATAATAATAAAAGAAAAGCATGCAATTAAAACAAAAAAAGACAATTAGACAAGAAAAAGAAAATAAAACACAATAATCAGAGAAAACAAACAAGGAAATGAAACAACAAAAAACTATAACAAAAAAATAAAACAAAATTACTAGAAAATTAAAATAACAAGATAAACTAAATAACTTAGATGAGAAACACATGTAACAGAAGGTAGAGATAAAAATAAATGCGACATAACAAAAAAGTAGACAATATAAGGCAAGAATAGACAGAAAGAGAGTTAAAGTATATTAATCAAAGAACCACTAACAAAAATAGAAAGCAAGTAATAATAAGATATAGAAATAATGATAAGCATATAATAAGTTCAAATAGATCAAACAAAATAAGAAAGGAAGAAAAATAACATCAAAAGAGAAAGAACAATAGAGAAACAATAAAAAAATAAAGAAGGAGAATATAGGAATAATAAGAGAAAGCCAAAATATATAAAGAGAGATAAGAATATAGAGAAAGTAAAAGAAAAGAATAGAAAAAATAAAAAACGGAACTAAACAAGACACATCAAACTATTTATGTAGTACCAACCAGAAAGGTTATAGATCGCTGAATATAGTAACACAGCATAAACATAAACGATCAACAAATATGTTGCAAACAATAAAAACCGGGTGGAAATAAAGATGAATACATATGAATCATGTAGCCTATATGAAACAATTTAAGACTGATGAGGATCTATGGTAAAAAACGCATCAGGACAATAGATAGATACACAAATAATAAAATAAGAGAATTATAATATAATATTAATAATATAAGATAAAAATGAGTCAGGCAGTTGCAAGATCTCCAGGTAGTTTTCGGCTTTTTGTATAGTTAAAATAACAACAAAATGAATTGAGCAACGACAATATCTCTGTACTCTCCTGCTCCTCGAGAATAACTTCCGTGTGTAATGGACCAAGTACAGAAACATGGTTACAACCCAATGTGTTGGAGATTGTGGCGCGGTGCAGGCGCTGTGATCACAGCGATGCTCACGGCTTGTCTACATTCCTCAACTGGCTTGTGCACGCAGCCGGCTTCTCTTTCTATTTTGCACCACGTACATATTTTAGTCATGCCATATTGCCGGGACTAGTGAAAGAGCTGGTGTCAACAGCAAGTTGAGCAGCTCCACGTCCTGAAAAAAGGGCGAAGAAAAGACTGGCCTATCAAATCGCGACAAAGGTTATTCGTAGGGGGGCAATAATTGGTAGCGGTAGCGGAAGAAAAATACCAGTTGGCTGCTGCTTCCGGAAATGCAATATTTTAGGTGACCTTATAATTATGAAACGCACTGTATACCTCAAAAGCTCCTCTGGTGTTCAAAATTGTAAATTCACAGCGGCAACCTCTTGTTACAGTAAGTTTAGCCCACCCTGTACATCACTCACTTCACTACAACTGAACGAAGTGTAGAATATATAGGAAGTATAGTATAGTATAGTTATGATGAGGCAGCAAGTGGTTGGCAGCAGCACCGCTGTGTCCGCTGTCGCTTACGACCTCCCTGAGGATCCAACACGACCCCCTGCCGTGAATTTACTCGACCGTTGTTCACCCTTACGAGGTTGCGAGGAAAGAAGGGGCCGTGTCGAGACCCTTTTAGTGCGCGCAGGGTTAAAACTTAATAAAATTGACCAATTTTACGGTCGGTTGACCCTGGAAGGAAAGCGGTTAAGAAAAATAGTAGCTTACCTAGCTGACGTAGTTCATACTACAGTTTGTGTGCAGCTCTGTTTATGTCATAATAAAGCTGTGAAAGGTTACGTAGGGTCGAAATAAATAGATGCAAATTCGGAAGAGTACAAGGTTTCCCAAGTTAAACCACAAAAATTTCATTCCAAGAATTTCATATAGTCTAGTGCTAGCACCTCTGAACACAGCCTCGCCCTCAGAAACGAAATATTCGGTGTTTCCGAGGAATGCTTCATTTCACTGAAATCTAGACAAACTGCCATCGAGGTGGATACCATCTTGAAGTGCTTTCTCTGCTCCATCCAACCTTGAGCTCAGCTTTGTTCTAAAACATTTTCTTACAACTTTTCTTGAGCTTTGAATGTGGTACACTCGATGAGCAGGTTGGCATGATTTCGTTATTCTAGCTCTGAATGGGCTTTAAAGTTGTGGGAACAGTTCAAGATATCAACCACTTATATGCATGCACTTGGCTTGGAATCGCTATAAATGTGCTCAGAAGGAGAAGTTCAAAAAGTTATTGTAACGAAAGCGAGAGCCTTGGTATGATAAGAGCGGTGGTCGGATATCGGACGTTGCCACCGACTAGCCAAAAGTTGATTGAGGCACTCGTGCGTAAGACCATTGAGGAGGTTCTGCCCAACCTGGACGTATATGGTTTGTGGAACCAAGTTATTAGGAAGTAGTAGGAAACCCCAAAAAATTTCATAGGGGCGTGCCGCCGAGGCCACCAAATACTCGTGACCGAAGGGTTCGAGGCGTCAGAATTTGCTAGGCAGAGCCCAACGATGCCGATCGCAATAGGTCCAAGCCCATGCGACTTTTGCAAGCTGGTGAGTTCCCTCTACAAGCGCTCAGGTCAAATGCAGATAGAATCTTGCCCACAACAACAGTGCTTTTTACGCTACTGGATGATAGCTGGTAGTAATAATGACTTGAGTAGCAGGACAACTGTATTTAGCACGCAGTTAGCACGTGTAGTATTCTATCAGCTGAACATCACTTGACCCCGCAGCATTGATCGCAGGATGGTAGTGGGTGTATGACGTGTGCAAGGCTCACTCCACTAGCGTACGGCTTTGCACATGTGCTCCCACAAATCAACTACACAGAGTGCACCTTCGCAACCGCCTCCATTAACTCAGCAATTGTTTCTCATATCCAGACATAGCCTATACCAAGATTGTGGACACTTGGTTGTACCCTCCCCTATTGCAGATGCAGTACCTGGTGCCAAATTCACATAGGGCGAACGTCTTTCGATAAGGGGTCCAGTTGGCCGATGAAGTAGGATTTGTAGTTGCTGCGACTCAGGCCACTGGCGAAAGTTCCAACCGCCATCACCAGGAGATCATTGAATTCCCTACAGGCTCACCGAGTACGACCTCATGAGCGGGGCACACTTACACCACTTAACTCTCCGGAAACCAGGGAAAAGACAAGAATTTGATCACTGGTACATAAGAAAAGGGCCCTCTGCGGAAATACAGTATTGTTAAAAAGCGGCTACGCCTTAGCAATGGAGAGACCAGCCCTCCACCCCAGATCCTAACCTCTAGTCCGAAAATTCATTTGTGATGTTGATGGTCCTAGATCTGCATGAAACGCTGTCCAATTCTATGAAGAGTAGAGACGAGACGACCCAAAAAAGGGGTGAAAAAGTTCTTTAGAAATTGCAGTTTTCACACCTTCAACGTGGTTTATATCACTCGTATGTTGAGTGGGCGCACAATAGAAGGTTTTCTTCACCTGAACGTTGAAAACAGCGTGGAATAAAGCCAATACCAAAAATTGTATATAATAAGTGCTCAAAAGCACAAGGAAGTTTCATCAGAGTCGTTGACATTCGTTACAGCGGTGGTCGGATGGTCGAGTGGATAGCGTGATGGACTCTGGTTGGCACGGTTTGTTCGGGGTTGTTGGTTCGGTTCCCTCCATGCTCGATTTTTGCATTTTTTTCGATTATCACTTTTTTACATTTGCATGTGCTTGCGCGTGAACTTAACATAGGTGTCATTTCCAAGACTTTCTCCCACAATTCTGCGATATTCTCTTATTACCATGTGTTTTCAGTTGTGTACAAAATTCCGTTTATTAGCAATAAATAAGCTAGCAGTTATGGTAAAACTCAATGAAGCATCTGAATCACAGAGCCACTGCACCTAACGAACGCCAAAAAAGTGCAGTTGTCATTTTCTTCGCAAGGAACACCTACTCCATTTCCCTTGAAGGCAGATTGCCGGCGTTGAGGAATGTCCAGGATGCTCGTCGACGTAGCCAGTGCCCACCCAGGCATACGCCATGCATCGACGAGATCAAGGGGTGATGCCAGATTGCCCCATGGGCAGGAACTGCGGTGGAAGTGTAACTATCAACCAAACGTGCCGCTTGCTATCATCTCGAAGCTGTCTCCAAGTGGGAAGCGTGCATGCCGTACTGACTATGGGCTTACCCATGGCCCAATTTTTGAATTCGGGCCAAAATCTTGATTTCTCTAAAACTGCGGCTATAAGGGTAATTATAGGCGCTGATTACGAATCTGACGTCCATTTTTGATGGAGGCGCGATATTGCGCCATTTTAGCCTCCTCGGGCACCAACTCGGCGCCGCTTTAGCGCCATACAATTTTCGCCCCAATTCTGGGCAGAAAGCTAATCAGAAAGGTTGATGATGACCCTGATTGTAAGAACAGTACCTATTTTTATCGGCGGTAACATTTGGAGTCATTTAACATGCGCTAACATGAAATGCAAAATTTTGTCATCAGCCGGGACCGAT
>MU899539.1:0-10868 GCA_036418205.1 Ostertagia ostertagi | reverse complement strand
AGTTTTTCTGCTCATTCATGGTCGAAAATGAAAGGGCAATCAAAGGGGTACTATTTTGCTTATTTTGACGGATTTCTTTGCTTTTTTCGCCATTGGCGTACTATTGAGACCCCACGTCCCCTCTAAACCCCTGTGAGATCTATCGTAATCGCTTCCTTCAAGTTTAAATTGATGCTCTTATTCACTAGCGCCTTATCTTCGTTAGCTTTATTTTTGCAAGGTGCAATGTGAGAAATTCTGTTCTTGATGTTCAGAACTACTAGATTTTTTGAAGTTCTTCCTCATCGTTTATGCAGCCCTAGATGTCCGTCAATTTTTTTGTCTGTCTGGGTTTCATCCTTCGATTTGATAGAAATTGAAATGAAAAAAGCGGATTGAACGGTTGATTAATTCTGTTTGTCAATGCACCTCGTCACCAACTGACAGCTAGAGTGTCGATCCATGGGAGCAGTGACAAACAGCTGAATCGAAGAGAAAACTAACCAAATATATACTAAATTCACATTCTCACTTACTTATGATAATCTATGACGATACTTTGAACTCAATGAATTTGACTTGTTTTTGTTTGTTAACTGCTGTTTTTGGCCGCAGTTCGCCTTGCGAATGTTTCACAAGAATGCTGGGTTGTGAACAAAACTTTCGCCCCAGGCGGGACTAGAACCCGCACCTCTCTCCCGCCTGGGGCGAAAGTTTTGTTCACAACCCAGCATTCTTGTGAAACATTCAATGAATTTGCGTTGAACTCATTTTACTGATGTTGTCGCCAAAAAGAGCTCCGCTATGCTATGCTTTCTGTTCAATTTGTTGTAACCCAAACCGAAAAAGCTGAGCACAATCTCTGCCTGTTACGCCATGCCCCAGGATCAAATTGTCGTAGTTTTTGCACAAGGAAATGAGCATTTCGCGAAGTGGGCGAAGTCAATGAAGGAAAGGGAAAAGAGTCCATCTAAAACGCTATAGTTGAGGGTTTGCTCACATTTGAGATAGAAACTGAGCACCGTGGAGAAATGGTAGTCAAGATAACACTAGAGCAATGAAAATGCACCAGACAACGGCGGCTGCAAACCAGGAATACTGAAGCGGTTGAAGCGGCCTTTGCAAGTCGTTAGCGCCCTTGTCAATTTCCAAGCAGAGTAGTTCAGCTGTGATAACCTGTATGAGTCTAACAACAGACTAATGGTCTCCTCCACCTGGTTTCTGGTTGGCTCCATTGCGTTTTCCACACACTTCCCCGAAGCGCATCCACTTATCGTAATCACTGTCTTTCAGTAGAAGAATAACTACTACACCATGTTTCGTTAGCTACTGGTCTTTGGGTGGCAAGGGAATTTCCCACGCTGCGATGAAATCTTGATGAGCACACCTTAGTATTGTATAGGGTTCTGCAATAAGTCCTGAACAGGGTCAAGCATGCGTCGTGAAATTTGCGTCTGTGTTCGGAGAAGTTGTGCTTAGAGGCAAAGGCTCAATAAGGGGGTTATGCGTTTGAAACTGAGTATAGAGATGCGAAAAGGAACGACAGTGGAGAAAAAACTGAGAAAAACCTTTTTCACAACGTTTTCGTTTTTCAAGTGACTAAGTGCTAGCCAATTGTTGCAGCTACCCACAACCACCTCCAGGCACGGGATCCTTGCTCTAGCGTGTCCTGAGCCCTCCCAACCTCACCTTTAAGGGAGGGTCGTTTCTGGATTCAAGCTTTCTCAAAATATGTAATTTTTGCATGAATGGGGTGCACCATGGGACCACAGAAGGCTTTCCTAGACGCCCTCTGACCAGAAAAATGCTTTTTTATCACATCCTATCTGTATACCGTTAGTTACGGTCCTGACTCAATGCTATGGTACTAATTATTCATGCTGACTCCATTTTGCGCGAATTTGAAACGTCAACTCGAAATGCAAAAATTTGTCACCACGAGGAATCGAACTAGGGACCCCCTTTTCTGGTATTCAGAGGGCCGTTCAGGAAAAATTGAAACATGTTCTGTGGTTCCCACACGTGCTCCACTTAGAACATTTGAAAAGCTTTGCACCCTGAACGACCTCCCTTGTTAGTTGGTTTCGGTAAGAGTATTGCATTGGAGTGGGTTACAAAGGGTTTGCATATCATTTCTCAGGAATATAGGAAATTTTCAACCGATTGTCAACCGTTAGGGAGCTCTTCTTAAAACGCTATAGCGATCAATAATATCTGGTCAACAATCCCACCGTCCAACACGGATTGGATCCGCATTCGCAGAGATACTGCTTTGCTGACTTAAAAAAGAGCTTGTTTCACCTGGTTGTGCGTGGTAGCGACTGTGCCACGGCCCAACGTGAGCGATGTCTGCATTTCTTCGTCCGATCCACTCTATAACCCGTGAACCCTTTTCAGCTTGAATTGTCTCGTCGTCTTATGGTTAGTAACCCACAGCGCCCCAATAGGACAAGAAGGCCCTCAAGTGCTTCAGTACCTTCGATGATTTCTTTTGCTTTTTTCCTCTGTTTCGAGCGCACACTTTTTCGAGCGCAATATTCACACCCAACTGGCCACAAGGTGTGCATATAATGGTACCAGTTATGGAGCACTCGAGGAATGCCATAAAATTAATGGCGCTCCTTTCTAAGCATTTTAGCTGGTTTTCGTGATGGACACCTTGATTCCGACAGCTGTTCTTATCATACGAACTAGCTTGAGTTTTGAGTTTCTCCATAATGACTCCGTAATTATCCCAGAGTCCTTTCCCAGAACACTGTCGTCTTTTCCACGATTTTTTTTAAGTGTCAGAAAACTCCGCCTTCCGATCCTTTCACTAAATGTCACTGATGTCATTATGCTATTTATCCATGAGAAGGCTTGGTTCGATGTGACAGAGGCACGTTCAATTTCACTACCCAACCGATGCATGACTTCTGATGAATGATCATGTCCTCCTCTTTTGGAGTACCCCTCCCAGTGACGTCACAGCGCAACCCTCCTGCCCCTCTCTGTGTAAACCTATTTTGCTGCCGTGAAGCCGATTAACCCGCACTGTTTTCTTACTTGATCTTTTTTACGCTTTTCTTTCCAATATCTGCTTCAAGGGCGGAAGTGGTGTAGTGGCAAGTGGCACGCTTACCACGCGAGCGGTCCGGGGATCAAATCCTGGGTCGTGAGTCGCCCGGGTCGGTTAATTGGTACCAGACTTGTCTGGGAGGATAAAAACACTGACTTGTACATCGGCTGGCCCCCGCAAGTCATTGTATAGGCCACATCGCATTCAAACGCCACTACGAATGTACAAATGGAAGTAGAATGCGTGCCGCATCCCAAAAAGGGATTGATCAACGGCAAATGCTTTATCCTTTATCCTTTATCTGCTTCAAAGGTTCCTGCTGAACCTTCGGAATCAAGGCGCACGGTACCCCTGTTCTCTATTACAAATGTATTCTGCCCTCCTAATCTGATATTTTTGGCGAACCTTTGAGTGCAATGGATACAACAAAAAATAAATTTATGCTTTCAATGATTGATGGATCGAACTTAGGGCAGAATCGGCGTAAACACTACAAATATACCCCACCACTTGCATAGTTTAAAACTAAATCTACTTCTGGCAGAGTCAGTCATTGCTTTGTCATAACACTCTGGGTTGTAGCACTGCCTTCTCCTACACGGAATCCTTCTCCGAGGGTATCAACAGTACTACGTCACCGTTTACTTGCCCGTGCTAATTCTGAATCGTCTCACCAAAAATGCTGAGTTTATAGGCAAGACTTTAGGTCTTCAAGCCCGGGATTCCTTACTCGGATCTCCTGTCTCGCCGTAAACTGTGCTACCATTACATCCTCCCAGCACTATTTATCCCCCTATAAGCTTCGATGGTGATAGTACTTACGCTACCAGCATCTCACGTAAAAACGTATTGCCACATCAATTATTGAATTTTGCAAAATCTCTTCCAAAATAATGCACATCCTGCCCGGGCAACTAAATACGGCTTCCCTTTACGACCCTATCACAATTATGACTTTGATGATTGGGAAACCTCCCGATCTACCTATGAGTGAGGCTATTAGATACGAGATCTGAAGGACAAGCGGTAATTTTTCTTGTATGAGAGGGATACCTGTTTTTTTAGAACTCTCCTTGTCAAAAAACTAACAAATATAGAAACGAAAATATTTGAGAGTACAAGTACTGCTTCTCCTCAGTTTTCTAGTTTATGGAAGAACTCCCCGGCTTCAAAAAGGCAGGATTTTCAGGATTTAATAAGCAAAAAAACATTTACAAAGCTAATTCGATACCATCCAAAACTGACGTCTGTTTACCTTGTGACATTTACGATACCTGTGTTATCGCATGAACCCTCCCAGGTCCTTACACTTGTTCTATAACGCTCTTCCTTGGCGCTCCCCCCGGTGTCCCTTCCTTGGCGCTCTCACCCCCCCTGCTATAACACACGCCTTTCCATCTCACAAACTTAAACCAAATAAATCGCGACACCGATGACTCGATCCTTTTCGCTCTCTTCACTACCAGAACACATACAATTGTTTGTGGGATACCTTCTCCACTGCTCTCTCCGCTCTTATTATCCGGCACGTGACTCACGAGCAAAATTCAATTTGAAAATTGTGCACAGGTACCGCACCACCCCCTCCCGGAATTATCTCGAAAACGAAAAAAAAAAAGTCAGAGGAAAAGCAACCGATGAAGCTCTAAATAGCAGGCTTAATTTAGACAGCTCATCTGTACATGGTATGATTTTAATAAAGTTCACAGCCTTTATTCGTAATCTAATCAAGATCAAGTCATACTGGTCCCTCCAAGTAATTTCTAGTTCACATGTGTTTACAACAAGTTTTTTATTTACATATTTGCAGGCTGGGTCGTCAAAACAGCCTGCAAACTTTGAGCATTTATGTTTTTTCCTGCTTAGCGTGGAGGTCTGGAGGCTGATTGTCCCCTCTGCATATGAGAAAGGCCATCTTGGCTGAGTTTTTTGAAACCCGTTGTTTACCCGAGATGTTGGTTTGAAACTTTCTGGAAATGTTTCAACGCAGGCTTGGAATTGTCTCCTCTTTTAAAGGTGTTTGTCTCGTAGCATCGTAGCGCTCTTCTTCTCTGTATTTTTCTATTTTCTTCAGTGTTGTGCCACCTTTGACTCACCCGATACTCATGATTCTTGCGCACGTGTCCAATGAAAAAGATGAATGTAGCCTAAATTAACCGACGGTGTTCCCATAGAAATTGTTCATCTTCACTGTCGATGGCCAAACCATCAGTGCTTCTTTTCGTTTGGTCATTGTGTTTTCGTCTTTTTTGGTTTTGAACGAGTGGTTATTCTGCAACAACAGACTTTATATGCAGCAGTGAGAGATCCCTGTATTGATACCAATTCCTAAAGTCGCGTACTTTGACAGCGCTTACTTTGCCAAACAAGCTATAGTGCGTTACTCTTGATTGACTTCTTCCTACAACAAGTGCAAGTGGCGTTTCTGACAACGCTTGGTTCGCCGGAAGAGCTAAAGACTTCAAAACCAGGCCAAAGGTAACATGAAAGGTTGCCTCAGTCCGCTCTTGTGGCTAGATCCCTCAGATTCGTCAATAGATTGTGTACTACTGAGCATTCAGTAAAATGGCCCGAAAAGACGCTGGAGCCTGCAATTGCCAACCTTGTTTTGGACTTGTTCTTCTGTTTATACGCTAGTTCGCAAACTTGCTTGTTGTTAGATCCCCCTCCTCATCCCGTGAGGCCCTTCTCGCTGTCCTCTCCTCTCCTACCGTTGCTCAAAGTCACTTTTTAATTGTCCTCAATCATAGACCAGTCACACATGCTGACTGATTCCCCTTAACTTTAGCGGCGTAACTCTGACTTCTTTTCTTTTACTGCACTTGCCTATCATTTGTTTCATGTTTCGTATACGAATACTCTAAATATTGATTCTGGACATGCCTTGCAAGTAGGTCAGTCGCCCCGTATCCTCCTCTGCATTGTGTGCAGATGTTCAGCGTGATTTTTAGCAGCATTGAAATGGTACATTATCTTTTCATCTACGTGCTGCTTTAAATCCTGAATCCTTAGGCCTCGCGAAAGTTACCCTCATTTTGTGAGACTTCCATGTTTTTTCAGTATAGTTGAGAATAATTAATTTAATTCAGCTAAGGTAAGATTCCAATCTCGTACTGAATATATTCGGTTATGCTAAGGTATTAATTCAGTGATCGCAAGAGTTGATTCATGCACTCGTATTGAGGGTTCACTACATCCTCTTCGTCTCAAATTGTTATCCGTGAAAATCGCGAAGATTCCCTATAATTTTTTAAACAAATTGCATAGCAATTAGCATTAGTACAGTAACAACCTCACGATCACATGTGCGGGCATAATTTAGTTGATGGTAGGCTAGATCTCGTCCGTCAATTCATGCTTCTACAGAAAAACACTTCCAAAATCCGCATACAACAAAGTCTGAGGGCTTTAAAACGCAGGTCTTAAATTTTCTCTAGCTAGTGTCTCTCCTCCATAGTTGAATCTTCTAATATTTTGACCGTTAGCTTTGTCTAGCGCTTTTATACTCCGGCATATTACTCTTCGAATCCCCGCCAGCTCGTGATTGGGTGTGCCTAGAGGCTTGTTCAGAAGCTTACCAGAGGACATTCGTTGCTAGGCCATTTCCAGTTATTTTATGCTTTTTTGTTCTCGGTTAACCCCATTGAGCTCCTTTTGAAGGGGACAACCCTGATGGAAATAACATTGCTGGCTAGGCAAACCCTATACTTATCCGTTTAGCTGATCACGTACGCAGGCAAGACCTACCAGGTCCTCACGGTTCCTCAGACCCTAGGTGTAGTCGGTTGGCTACTGCTTTCTCTGGTCCCGTTCGCAAAGGAAGTTTGTTGCATTTTAGCTATTAGAAAGCAACTGCGGAAGTTTCGTAGGTCCTGCCAAATCAATGTTTTACGGTATGCTCCTAGATAAGCACCTACTTAGTATGCAAGTGGCCATTTCCCATGGTGTTGCAGTGGCAACACGATGGCAGAGATGGAGGAAGTGAAACTCAATTGCCAAAAGAACCTAAGGTCGGAACCAGTGATGCGGTTTCATACTGGAGTGGTCATAACTCCGATAGAAACTCTACTTTCGTCCACAGGGCGGAAGTGGTGTAGTGACAAGTGGCGCGCTCACCACGCGAGCGGTCCGGGGATCAAATCCTGGGTCGTGAGTCGCCCGGGCCAACCAAGCCTTCCATCCCTCCGGGGTCGGTTAATTGGTACCATACAGGGTCAAGCGTGCGTTGAGGAATCCTCGACACGTCGCAGGGGGGGGGGTCGTATCGGCCCGCTGGATGGAAGAGATCGAGCCATTTTGGTGCAGTGGGATCATCACCGTCGGAAGACAAATATCAAGGATGAGTCGATGCCAGGCCAGAGGATTTCCAATGAAAATGATATTTCACCCACACAAAATTTTCGTGATTCTGAGGCGTCCGGTAATTCTTAGTTACTTCAGTGTTTTATCACCACACAAGTTAAAGAATCTGAATTTCGCACGCTTTCCAAGAGATATTTCATCTTTCAAGTAAGACCCCGAATCTGAAGGGATGTGAGGTACACGGCGCATCCGAGAAAGGGTCTAGTTGTTGCGCGCGCTTCAACTACGGCTCCTTGGACAAACAACCTCAATTCAGGAACAATCGAGAGAATTCTGAAAGTGTCCGTGCGCATTTACAGGGAGGTGTACACCATTCAACACTGCGTTAACGGACTCTTCAGGGTTAACACACGTTGACGACAGCGCAGGACACATACGTCCCGCACTTTGCTGGCCATGACGGACAGCGCGGGACGTATGTGTCCTGCACCCATTACATCAATGTTTTTCCGCACACGCGTGATCAATTTCAAAGTTTCTTGTATTTGTTCTGTAGAAGAGACCCTAGCACAGCTACAAACATAGTGGCTCGAATAAGGGTTACGTATGCCTCAACTTAGAAAAGATTTCTGAACGTTACTGAATATATCAGTTCAGATAATTTTTTGTTTCCCTTTTCATTCGATAAGTGTGAGGTTCAAAAGAGTGGTAAAATTAAATACGGAGCCCGAGGAATAACAAGATATGTGTTTGATCGCAGCAATCCAGGTAGGACGGATTTTAAGGTCCGTTGTAGATAAGTCTGGCAAATTTTGCTTTTTCATTCGTATTTTTCGCTTTCGCGATCAAATCCAAGATTCAGCACAAACTGTAATCCCTTGGATAGTTTCTACTCGATGAAAGTCACTGAACTAATTTTGTATCAGTCATTTGTTATGTGTTTTACCATTTGAAATACGCTCGGATGACCTGAGGCGGTTGCGGCTCGCAAAATCGCGCGCTGGTCCCACGCGGCCAAAAAAGCCAAAACGCGCGCTGTCGTCAACGTTGTTAAATTTATAAACATGTAACCTTTAAAGTTGAGAAACGCTAATCAATCACTTTTCTTAGAAAGAGAAAAGCAATGATTCCAAATCTGCTCTTACTTTAGTACAATCGCCCTTAAAAGGATATACAGCCGTTGAAATAGTGCCAATGTAGCGAAAAAGTACCTTTCGGCGGTACTCGTGCGAAAATCCTCAACGTAGCCGTTTTTTTAATACTGGACGTTTGGAGCAGTTCTAGTAAGCATTTGATAGAGCAAATCTTCTAGTTTATGATGGCGTATTCACTTTTTGGATTGGATGAGTTTGAACGGAGTTATGGCTTTAGGAAAATAAAAAAACTCGCACTCATCACAAATTTTCCTCGTTAATTTTGCAAAAATCCTCAACGTGGCCATTTTTTGAATACTGGACGTATGAAGCTGCTTTAGCGACCGTTTGATAGAGAAAATCTTCTAGTTTTGTATGACGTATCAACTTTTTGAATTTGACGGAAATGAAGCAAGTTATTGCTCCGGAAAGTGTAAAAACTCGTGCTCGTCTCGAATTTTCCTCGTTATTTGATCTAAATTTGTTATTTCTTATAACTTCCTGTAATTTCAGTACTGATTAGAAAAAGCTCTTCACAAAACTTCCCAAATCTGCTTTCAGATTGAAAATTCGTCATATTTGAAGAAAGTTATAATCATTTGAATATTTGTTCAAATTTCAATAGTAAATAAGCTGCTCCACGGTCAACGCCAAAGTCCAGTCAACACACAGCTGGCGAAGGCGGTTAAAAAGCTTCTTTCAACTGAAGGGCTACGTGCAAATTGAGAACCACAATCTGTGTAGTACTAGAATTTGGTAAGTCTTGTGGAGGAAATAAATAAAGAAGAGATGTTGTCATAGTATGCCATTTTTAGTGGCTAGTTTGTCGTTTTCTGGTCTGTTTCTCGTTTGCTCGTTTGGTAGGACTCATCAATAATGATTATTCTTTGACTTTTTCACTTTTGTAACTTCTTAAGCGAATTTTTTTGTGGCGGTGGGGTAGCAGGGCTTTTTTATGAGCACTTTTGGGGGAGAATTAAACAAGCTTTTCAACCTTTTCATAGTTCGGCTTTTGAAGAGGGTTGTTTCATGGACTTCGGCCTCCGGCGGAGGGTGGGGGGGGTCGTATTTCCAAATTTTCCTCAACGCCTCGCTTGACCCTGGTCCGCCCTTGCCTGAGAGATTTCAAAAATACTGACTACTTTTTTTTTGCGATCTTGTACATCGACTGGCCCCTTCGCAAAGTTACTGTGTAGGGCCCCCCATCGCGCATTCAAACGCCACGTACGAATGTACATAATTGGAAGTAGCAGATGCGTTGCCGCAATCCTCAGAGGGTTCATCCAGCGGCACGATGTTTTCAATGCTTTTTGCTTTATTTTCTCTGCAAGGGCTACTGACCTTCTAAGGTAACTGGAAGTAGCACGGGGTATGGCTTAAGGCATAGTGGGGAAAGAGAAGTCTCGCAGCTTCCGAAGGGCAAAACTGGCTCTGCATAAAAAAGATGGTCGTACCTCACTCGATATTTGTGTTTTCGTCACGCTAATAGACTTAAGCTTTCGAATTAGCCCTACGTAGTGTCATCAGAGCTATCCGGGTCCCCATCTCCGACGAATAGTGTTTTTCTTTCGCATTCTATTGATCCTCTTTATCAAATAATTAATTGTTTTCGAAAAGATTTAATCACTTGTCCGGTCTACTACAAGTAGTTCGCGATTTCTGTGATATTTCTATGATACGCTGAAGAATTGTAGGTGATTTAGGGGACAAACCCCTGCTCCCCCTCAACCAGATAGAGTGGCTGATACGATTTGGAACGTACCCTTCTTGTAGTACTGTAAAAAAAGGAGATAACAGCAGACGTTTTTTCGCCATAACCTGTGTCAAACTTAATCTTTTTGACTGATTTTTTGACAATGCTTTAAATGCTCTATCGATTGCTATGCTATTCACAATAGGGACAATTAGTCCATACCGAGAAGGCTTCTTTTTCAAATATACGAAAGCGGCAAATTTTCACTTAAGTTTTCCTGTTGTTTTTTGTCTAAAGTTGTTTACGTCTAGTTGTTTATTTTCTGTTAGGTAATAACTCCAGTGAAATGTGTTATGATATATTTGTTACTACTGTTAAGTGAGTTTATTCGATCGCGTTATAGGAGTGCGATTTACACAACTTTTGTTAAACCGTTAAATACCCTAATTTCTGGTAGATAAGCTCGCGCCGATTTCACGCAAAAACACCTCCGCTTGCGCGGTGCAATTTTTGTTTTTGTCAGTGCACCAGTAATTTTGCCCCACCCTGTAGACGGTACAATCAGTGATTGGTTCCACACTTAGACCTTGTCGAGATTTTAACGACTCTAGATGGTTATCAAGAAGTCTGTAATTGAACTGAATCTGCTTAGCGGTTTTCTAACATGCGATAGAATCTTTGCCGAATTGTAAGCTTTTCACAA
>MU899522.1:0-15859 GCA_036418205.1 Ostertagia ostertagi | reverse complement strand
TCATTCTCCGTTTCTTTTTCATTAACATGAACATGTAGATAAAAAAGTTAATTAAAAGCAGATACAAAACCATTGGTTGGCAAGATGTATTTTTTTATGAAACAACTGAGTGAAACAACTGAATTTGAGCCTAAATGTCCGAAAAAAAAGAGAAACTTGCTTTCTAATCCAAACACACGCCCATCTAGTCGAAATCCCTTCTATTCAACCTTCTGCTGTACATTATACGCAGATTATCTCATTTACTATCAACCATTATGGCTATTTCACTACATGATTAACACCTCTTCTACACTGAGGATCCCGCATGAAAATGGAACAGAAACCTTTCCAAGGGAAGGAGGTCAAGATCGTATAATTTGCCCAGCGTGATGGTTGACCCCGACAGCATATGTGAGAATTTTACCATGAAACTTGTACTGGCAGAGCATTCACGAGGTTATTGTACATGTACGGGAAGGCAATGCGATATTCTGTTCGAATAGGTGCTCTGATTATCACTTTGTTGATGTCGTTGAACTCATTCCAGTCTTCGTCGCTTAAATTAACGGATTGAATGAGCATTTCTGAAGATGAGTGGCACGAATAAACACAAACGTACAGATTGATATCCTTTATGAGAGGTTCAAATTTGGGTCCACCGGGAATTGCCACGTTGAGTGCTTTCGCAGTGAAAAATGACTTCAAGTCAAACAAATAGTAATAGTTGTCGTCAGTTAGATCAGTTAGAAGTTGATTTGCGAGACGATATAGTGTGGCCATTATGGGAATACTGAAGGCCCATCGTCTGTATGTGGGACCATTAACAAACCTGAAAAGCATGAAATTTCAGCTGACTCTTGAGAATTCGGCTTCGAAGTATGTAGCACCTCCACCTCCAGGAATCGGAGCGATGCACAACGCAACACGATTGACTCACCGTGTAGTGGCTAGGGGTTTGTGATCATAAAACCATTCAGCAACAGTTTGATCTTCTTCCGGATCTAACTCCATCTGGATAGGCTCTAGAGGCTCCACATCAAGGATGTTGTCTGCATAATCGAGTGGCGGCTCTTCGTCATCAAATGGAGGAAACCGCATACGCTGAACAGCAAGTTGGGATTGAAAGCAGAGTCGCTTACATCTAACTCAAATTTTATATGTATCGGAATGCACTGTCAGCTGGACGAAGCTATCAAAGGTGACCGTTATGGGCTCTAATCAGTGCAGCTTCATTATGTCTTAAGAATCAAGACCAAACCTTCAGGATAATTCATCTGAAAGTTCCTCAATTAAGAAATGAAAATAGTGACACCCTTCCCCAAAAGACTATATGCGATTCCTCGCTGTGTAGTTCACCCCATCGCTTTACCTCATCACAAGACAGTGTAGCATTAGGCGTTGCATTCTCCAGTCATGAGAAATGCACAGAATTACTCGCGCCCGCAAAATTCCAAGCTCGAATAGCGAACTAGTTATCCGATTCACGTCCTTTCAAACCTCATATTCAATTCTTGCGATTAAGGCTATGGCACCACATTGTAAATATAGATTTCTATCAATATTCAATTCTTGCGATTAAGGCTATGGCACCACATTGTAAATATAGATTTCTATCAATTTCCAATCACAACGACTGTGTTAACCTTGAAATGGCGACGGTCTCGCTTTTCTCGTCTCATCATGATCCACATGGTTCCCCATTGCGCCAAGTAGACAGGCTCTATGACACGAGGGGTCTCATTGACGAACGAGATCGCTCCAGTGATATGATACAGCACCTAACAAATTTTCCTTGAAGAATGAATATGCTTACAAAGAACTAAGTGAAGAAATCGACAAGGTAACCAGTAAAAAAAAACAAACCTTGACATCTCTTATCTGCTCCCATGGCATGGGCATATTTTCTAAGAGCTTGAGAACGGCATGAGGCATATACTTCAAAGCTCCAAGATAGACTCTTTTATCATGTCGGAATTTACGGGATGTCATATCGCCATGGTCACGAATTATCTTCCGCACATGTTCTGAAGCAAGACTTTAACTCTTGAAATAACGAACAGCTTGAGAAACAAAACAATGTGAACGAAAACCATAATTCGAATCGATTAGAACCTGGGGGCATCTCTTCCTTTTGCGTATCTACTACACCGAATTTCCTTTTCTCCGCATAGCGCTTTGATTGCAGTTAGATTCAATTACCTTTTCTTCTAGAAGTTGCGTTGCAGTTGGTGGAGGAGGAGGTAGCTGAAAGTGGAGATGGAATATAAGCCACGTAGGAACAACATGAAGGAAACATACCTCTCCCGTGTCCATCGGCTCTACTGCTCCGTTACCAAATAGAGGTTCCATACCCTCCATAACTCTGAAAACCAATATTTTTCTCTCATCTAACTATATTCACAACTGTCGAATTCCATCCAAATCGTAAATGGATGAAAACTGCAAATAAAAAACTGGAAACTGTGTGTTTGTTTCATATGGTCCTACGGTTACCAATCATTACCCCTTCAAGAATTATTTACAATCTGCGATCTTAGCGAAACGTGGGATTCGTAGCAAGAAAGATATACGAAACGAACAAAAGAATTCGGCAGGTCAGCTATCTATCGCATCAAACTCCTCTTTTGTATGGAACGCGGAGATTGCTTGGAAAGGTATCTGTGACTTTTTCCCACACTTGAAGGCGTGGCCGCGGCCGCACCTTTAGATGTGAGGAGTCTAGGAGCCTTAGAAAGTGCGAAAAGCGCCACTATAAAGCTGGCGCATGAAGTACGTGAGAGGTACCTCTCTTGATACACCTCTAAAATAAGTTAAAACAAGCATGCTGTCGTTGGATTGGAGAGACACCCCTGGAGCTGCAGGCCGTTTGCGAATCCGCGATTCGCTAACGATTCCACGGATTCACAGCAATTTGAGATGCATGTGTGATGTGGCAGTTCGGACGATGCACCAGCCAATGTAGTCTGTGATTTGCTGGCGCATCGCTCGTAGGCCTCGGATTGCTAGCGAAACACCCCAAACCACTCAAATCGTAGCGAAACACCCCAAACTCCTCAGATCGTTAGCGAAACACCCAATTACTAATGAATCCCGGGATTCTCAAAGTCTGAAGCTTTTCAAACGCGACTTTTTAGAGCGTACAGTTCTAACGGCAGGACTACTGAAGCAAAAAAGCCAATGAATGGATTTTTAGCAAAGCCATTCCCCCCCCCTCCCATTCCGAACGAGGTCGCATCCAGGGGGTGAACATGTCACCCTGCACAAGGATAGCGAACGGCTCCTGCGCTCCCCCACTAAAGTAAGGACGGGGGACAGGATTTCGCAGAGGAGCGCGCTGCTGCAACCTCGCAAAGTATAAGAGTCGGTACTTCCGTCAAAATTTTTACAGATCCCTCGTAGCCATAATATTGCGATTCTTACGTGGAAGCGCACCCGCGGTTCTTCCAGAAGGAGAGGAAAGGGGGAGGTGAAGTGAAACCTCCAAACATAAACAACTTCCTTGAAATTAATAGCTTTCAAAATTTTAGATAGATTTAGAATCTACAGGATTTCAACTTCAAAAACCCTCGGAAAATTTTTCTCAACTTTTGCAAGTCCTCCCGTTATGAAATGGAAAATAGAAATTTCGGCACGATGCAACCCAATGCACACACCTTTCCTTCGAAGTCATCGTATAACTTCGTATAATGTATGCTATACGAAGTTTGATAAGTAGTTAATTCAGACCAAACTATTTTCTTCCGTGCGGTTTACTACAAAGTGTCAAATTCATTTTTTTAGGAATTCGACCGAAACTTTTTTTTCGTGGGCGGGGGCCAAAAAGTGCGAATGTTTGAAATTAGGCTGATCATAGCACCTTTATTCTCGTTTCTGTTACAACTTTTTGAAATGGCAAGAAAGTACTAGATTTGATCTCTATCGCGTGTCAATGTGCGCATTGAAACAACAATACAATGCATGTCCATCATCCATTGGACATCGCGGTCTAATATTCGTTGTCCACACAACTACAACTCTCTAACCAGCGGAAAAACTTCAAAAAAAAGCAACTAAAACTCGCTGCGGTGCAACCACTTCGCTCCAAAGGCGCAGCTCGCACGCATACAAAGCAGGCTCGACGCAGTTTGAATGCCTCATAGAGTACGCCTAGTGGGTGTACAGCCCAGTAAACTAAATCCTATTCAAGATATTTCCGATTCGGCATTTGTTTTTTATGCGGTTCTTATTCTAGGGAAATTACAAGGGAGTCTCTTCAGGAAGTGAAGTGTTTTTCGAAATGGTTTCAGCATGTTGTAGGGGCTCATGCGAGGAACACAGAACCATGATCCATTTTTCCTGAACGCCCAGGAATGTCAAAACAGTGGTGAAGAAATGGTCCAGAGTTCGATCCCCGGTGATGACTAATTTTTGCAATATAGTTTGGCGCCCCCAGATTGCCGCCAAATGGCGCCATCGTCGAGAATATGTGTCCCAACATAAATTGCAACAATTTGTCATCATGGAGGATCGGATTTTGAGGCATCTCTTCTGCGCTGTTTTGACATTCCTGGGGCTGTTTAGGAAAATTGGACCACGTTCCTCGCATAAGCCTCTACAAAAATCAAAAAAATATCTAGAAAAAACGCTTCATGTCCTGAGAGACCCCCCCCTTGTTAGATCAAGTACTAGGTTTTGATGAGACAGCAGATGGTAATTTCGTAATAACTTTTTTGGAACCGTAATCTCTTGACAATTCCTGTATGGATCAAAAAACTTCTATAAATTAGCACTGGCCGGTGGGAGTGATCATTTTGTACTCCTACTGACTAGTATAGGGCGCCATTCGTTGCGGGACCCACTGCCTTAACCCGCGGGGATCCCAGCGATCGCGGTTGAATTCGAACATTCCAGCTTCTCACGCATGTCAAGTGACTGCCCTCACCCCCCACCCCCCTAGACTGGCGACACTGCCCCTGGCTCACGGATTCCCCGCTCCACATTGAAGGGTTCACTGTAGCAGGAGGCAGTGGGACCCGTAACGAATGGCGTCCTTTACTAGTCAGTAGGAGTACAAAACGATGCGTCCCCGGCCGCGTGTCACTCTGCGCCGGACATTTTTGCACTAATTTCGGGAGCTCCTGCAATTGGTGCAAAATCGCTCCAATCGCAAAGTCTGACTTCGGCCATCACTAAAAGAAGAACGAAACTAGAGAATAAAGGGCAACGCGCATAACTATTTGTGCACTACTTGAATTTTCTTCCATGGTCTTGCCACGAATGGCGGATAGTACAGACGGTTACAGAAGGGAGCCTGCGTGGGTCCAAATCCCAAGGAAGAAGGTGAGGATGGACTAAGCCCTTCTAGGGGAAAGGAGTTCCCCAGGTGCGGCGACTACAGCACTGCAAATGTTTGAATGTGTAAGATCACAATGGCCACGAGCTGCTGATAAGGCGAGAGAATGCAGAGGAGAACATCGAACTGAGGCGGCCTAAGGACCCGAGTTCAAGAAGTCCGTCGACCCGCATAGAGCAAAATCAAAACTTTCACGCAGTTCTAAGGGAGCATCAGAGGATCTTTGAATGGCCAATCCGTACATTTCGATGAGACAATTTCAGAAACCGATGGAACGTTACCCAAGGACCTTCCTGAGCACCCCCCAAATTCCGCCTGACAATACATTCGATAAGAAAAGGTTGTGAATTGCGAATAGATCTCGAAGTAAACAATCAAAAAACGTAGACATCATACAAACGCACGCACGCAAAGCCAAAATGCGCAGCGACGGCACGGCACCTCAAAATTTTTCGAAAGATTTGGCGCCGAGTGCGGTCGAGCGCGATGCCGTTCCGCGCTGCGTGCAATCACGGTGCGTCGAGCGAGCAGTCCATGCTGCGCCCAACACTCCCATTTGTGACTGTTATCAAGCATTAATGAGATTGCTTTGTAGTCATCTTTTATGGATTATTATGGGTAATCCAAGTATAAGCTATCGCAAAGTCCACTGCAGCCCACGCAAAAGCTGAAAAAAACCAAGTGGCGAATGTTCATTTGATTTGTCGGATGCCAAGATCGATAATCATCTCTAATCATGTGGTAAGGCTCTTAGAACGGAGATATCTTTGGTAAGCTTAGGTGATCGCCGCTCTGACAACTCTCACACCTGTGGGTGTTGAAAGTTTCAAAGGTTAGACCGCTTGATGTTCGCAATATATTTGGCTGTTAGCTTACCAGATACGAAGCTATACGATTTTTCCTGTTCTGCTTTCCTCCGCACATTCCTCTAGCATATCAGAGAAATGGCATTGATCGCGTTTTGAGCCATGAGCTTTTGAGCTATCTCGTTTAGGAGTTACTCATTTTTCAGTCATTCCAAGGCAAGGTGGGGGCTTTCAGGTGCATCCAATGAGTTCGATTGAGTTTTTCTTCAAATGTTATTATACATATGAGAATTATATGGCTAGGATTCTTCAGTTCAGCAAAGCAAAGTTAAGTTAGTAATACG
The DNA here is from genome assembly GCA_036418205.1 of Ostertagia ostertagi. NCBI lineage: Eukaryota > Metazoa > Nematoda > Chromadorea > Rhabditida > Trichostrongylidae > Ostertagia > Ostertagia ostertagi. Next base: position 9,395 of record MU899522.1, on the reverse strand, counting down.
GGATGTGATTCACTAGAACAGGAGCTGCTTTTCGTAGCGTTTCGAAGTTTTTGGGCGTAGCGAAGTAACTTCGGGTCCTTTAATGATAGCGTGGACCTGACATTCCAAGGAGCGGGGAAATGTTTCGCGGTGCGAAACACGAAAAAGTCGCTTTCTGTTTAGCGAACTGCAGCAGTAAGACAGGTGTTAGAGTCTGTGGTTGGCAAATTCGCGCGATTCACGCGACGGGTCACAGAAATCACAAGTGCCCGATCAATACTGCAAGGTGTGTTCTCCAATCCCGCCGCCACTTCTGCTTGATAGTGATGGCTGAATGACGACTGCTCATGATTCCACTTGTTTCATATTCAGTGTTTCAAATGTTCAAATGGGGCACTTGCAATTTTTGCGATCCGCGCAAATCGCGCGAAACCTGCGAAACCTGCGACGGATCGCGGACTCTGACACCACTCTACCAATGAGCTAGATACAGCACAATAGGCTCCAATACTGACCGTAGTCGCGCTGCCCACCATTGTGTTGCTCGTAAGTAAGGCTGCGGTCATAGTTCGCGACTCCGGAGGTAAGGACAGTACGCGACAATGAAAAGATATGTATTAACGGGGAGAGGATAGTAGGAGAGTGGGATAGTTCGCTGACCAGATCAAATACCTATGGATTGGAATAGCCAGATAGAAGTTTACGATACTAGGATAGTAGAGATAATAGTAGAGTAGGAGTTTAGGGTGGAGTATCCCTACTATATATAAGCGGCTAGCGTGTGTCTGTTGGTGTGTGTGTGTGTGTGTATGTTTGACCGGAAATTCATAGCTCGAGTCACAGTAACGATAGCGCAGTGGTTCTTACATATGTTATAGGGGGTGGGATGGGGACACAAGTGGTACGTGATAGGAACTGATAACGACTGATAATAGCTGATAAGAGGGGCTAGAAAGCGAGCATCGCCAATTTCGTTTTGTCGTTCATATTGGTACTAGAGCGTCTATACTTACAAGTGTTATGTGGGGTGGTCCCGGGACATTGGTGGTACATGAATGGAAGCGATAGCAACTGATAAGGGCTGATAAGGGCGTCAGAACGCAAAAGTCGTCGATTCCGTTACCCAGCTCGCGTTGACACCAGAGCGTCCATACTTACAAGGTGTTATGTGGGGTGGGACGGGACATTGTTGTGGGTGATTGGAAGTGATTACAACTGATAAAGGCTGATAAGGCGCGTCAGAACGCAAAAGTCGTCGATTCCGTTACCCAGCTCGCGTTGACACCAGAGCGTCCACATTCTATTTGTAGTGGTACGTGCACATTGTATTGATATGACCAGCTTACTTAATAGCAGTCGATTGCATAAACTCAATCAAGTCTTCAGCAAATGATAAGTTTCATTTCTATCAAGAAAGCCCAAACTCATTAAACCGCTAATCCTTTCGGGGTTCTAAATAATGGTGAAATGTAAATAAATGATAAGCTTCCTCACTTATGTAAATAGGCATATTTCATTTTCATTTTGAGACTGACAGCAAGAAAATCTATTCACCGCTAAATTATCTGAATTCAAGAAGAATGCTGGATGTTTACAGTTGTGAGATAATATGCCAGTTCAGTGATTCGCGCACGTATTCTCGATGAGACTTCAGCGAAACTGGAAAGGTCTAACACATTCAATAGTGAGGTGGTTAATGGAGTACCTCATGCTGATATTCCATGGGTCCTCCAGTTCGCTAAAGCCTGCCGTGTGATGCGCGCGATAGCGGGCGAAGCAAAACTGGCTAGATTGTAGTGCACTGGCAAGATTAGATACATATTGATCGACTTGCCTGAACAAGCCTTCTACTCTCCAGCGATTCCAATCGATACGTACCTTCCTTGTCAGCGCAATATCCTACTCCACCGATATCCCTAATGATCTATCGCCCACTATCCTAATCTCCTTTGTTGCGACTGTGAACGCGGCCTAACAGCATCGTTCGCTTTTTAGTACGAAAGAGCATGCCAATTAAAACCGCCATATATTTTAATCTAGATCATGCGTAACACTGTCGCCTTAAAGGCAGAATTTGCGATGAAAAGTTAGCTTTTTGGAAATTAGGAGGAGACGTTGCATGGAACAAGGATCAAGAAGCCATCTGAAGGCGCCCCGGAAAACCCGAGAACGGGCAGTCTTTCCTTGCCCTTGACTTGGCCGCCATTATGCGAACTTCCATTGGCCGATGCAGACTTTGCGATTGGAGCGATTTGGTCAAGATGGGAGTAATGTGAATCGCGCGATGGGCGCCATCGCTCCCGTTGTGCGGGTCACAGGCCGTTGTGGCAGGGAGCAATCAATCGCTGGCGCGCCCCCTCGATCGATACGTTGACTGAGGAGCTGTGCTCTCTTCGAAAATACGCTCCCTCTGCTATCCAATCACTCGCCACCACATAGACCTGCGGCGGTGATCAGATGGTCGGTGGGCGTAACCCGCCAACCGCATCAAGAGTGAGTGTTAGCGCCTAGTCGTTGCTGAACCAATGGCCGTCCCCAAACATCATTTGAATCTTACACTTCATCAGTACACCTTTGAGTTGGAGCAGAAATTTAATTTCTGGAAGCTTACGGGAGAGGTCTTTTCATTGCTATCGAGCCAGTATCGAAGAACGGAAACGAAACCATATTGGGTGCTGTCGCAAGGCGCTGGTGACAACACATTTATAACTACGTTGAATATGTCTTTTTTTTTTTGCTGAGAATGGAACTAAGCATCAGATGGGGATTCCCCGAGTCCCTGCCCCTTCCTAGGATTAGTTCTTGGGGATGGGCTCATCCGACCACCTTTTTGAGGAGATTAGAATGAATGATTACTTTGTGGGCGTACTCTGAAGATTTTGTGTCAGCGAATGTCGGAGCCGCAAGTTACAAATTTGTAGTGGCTATCGGATACTGACAGCTACATATATTTCACCACTGAAGGAGTGCTGGGTTCAGCAATCTGCTCACGATGAAGGTCAACCTGCGAGTTGCAGCCTACAGATTACTTCCTCGTCTTTTCTTATTCGACATGCCGATGTCAGACTCTGCGATTGGAGCGATCGGTCAAATGTCAATCGCGCGACCATCGCGCGATTCGCGCGACGATCGCGCGATTGACATGAGTCCCATCATGACCAATCGCTCCAATCGCGCGATGGGCGCGATCACTTCCGTTGTGGCAGGCAACGTATTGATCAAAGGGGGCGCGCCAGCTATTGATCGCTCCCTGCCACAACGGGAGTGATCGCGCCCATCGCGCGATTGGAGCGATTGGTCATGATGGGACTCATGTCAATCGCGCGATCGTCGCGCGAATCGCGCGATGGTCGCGCGATTGGCATTTGACCGATCGCTCCAATCGCAGACTCTGACATCGGCCAATGCTCTCATAACCTCGTAAAGGATGACTAATGTGAAACGCAAACTGCCTACTGTTTTCCTACTGTGGAAGTTTCAGGAAACTTGTCAGAGCACCTTTTTTTTTCGATTAAAAACGTGATGTTAAAATGACGACATCGGCTGGGGATGCTTTATTAATTACAAGGGTTTTCGAGGTCAAATGGTTACGAAGCCGCTTTGCTTCATTCCTGAATCCGAGCACCGCCTCGCCAGCACTCACAAAATATTTTCGAGCGAGTTGCAGTAAGTTAAAATGATAACCCTTGGGCCTCAGAAGACGACGATTTTGTCGAAACGTTAGGCCGAACTAATAAATGTTCCACCTATAAACCTCGTACGGCACAAGAAACTAACACAAATAAAAGAATATAATTTCCGCTCCAACTTACGGGTGATGTAATGGAATTCACAAAAAGAAAACTCGAGGCCAAGCGCTGATCAAGAGTGGACCTTGGGTTTTCAAAAAGCTGCAAACAAAAACCTTTTATTACGCTACGAAAAGCTATAAACTCGCTTTTTGTCATAGCAAGTCACACAGGTTTATAGGCGACAGTCCGGGTGTTGCGATTTTGATCCTTACTAAAGCCGGGACAGAAAATTTGTAGCATTTATCTTTACAGAGGCTATCCAGGCGGTTGAAAATTGTCAATGAAAAGGTAAAGAGTCTAGTGAGTAAGAATTTGGTGGCATAGTTCTATTTCTCAGCTAGTTCATTTTTTGCAGGGTTGGTTCTTGCGGAGGGGCGCGGTTAGGACATCACGCGTCGAGTTCGCCTGGCGAGCGCATTTACATACTCTTGAGGGTATTGAATCTTGTTACAAATACTTTTAATGGTTCCGCCTGGACTCGAAAAGATCTGTGCATGCCGCAGATCACGCAACAGGCTGCACAACCTCTTTATGCAGTTCCACTTTTACGAAGTTTGTTGGCTCTAGTCATGATCGAACTACCTGTTTGACCGACGTTTATAGGTTGTTGCAAAGAATGCTTCCTTTGTTGCACATCGCAGTGCGATTGAAAAACGGGTCGTTTTCACTGTATGAGAGAAGTTAGGAGAAGGACAGATCGCTCTTCGAAGCCGCGATTTTTTGCTGCACCCCCTTATCCGACCTTCCCGCACTTTTCAACCTACTCGATGTGACTTGAAACCACAGATCAGTCGATATAAGAAGCAAAGTCCATATCTCGAAGTTTGATTAGGTGTCTGTATGGATTGACGTGCACTTGGTAGAAATTGCGCGGATGAGCTGCTTTCATTATGCTTCATTTATGTCCAGCGAAGTATGTTAGAAGCAGCTTATCCATGCGACTTCTATTCAGTTTGACGGCGGCCACGTCTAATCAATAGACATACCTATCCAGTCTTCTCGATTATCCTGTAATCTGAAAGGTGCGCACTGCTCCTGCTTGCTATGTAAAACGTTTCGTTCTTTCATGTACACAATGCCGCTTTCCTTAGGTCCAAGCTGGACATTACGTTTGTTTTACGTTTTAATGCGGGACAGTGAAGTGTACGCTGGGCCAGTGTGGCCTGACAATGAATAGCTGAATTGCTGCTGCACATCATGAACTTGGTCATCTTGTTTTAGAAGGGTTGTGCAAAAGCTAAGGGTAGACAGTTTGACAATTTTTCATAAAAATTATTATTTGCGATATTCATTAGTGTTGTAACAGTACACTTGTCAGAAAAATGTACACGTTTGGTAGTGATGATTTTGCCCGCGCCCCTGCTTAGCTTATATCTCACTGTGTTTTTATGAGTTCCTAATGATTGCAGTCTGGTCGTTCACCGCTGTCCTCCCAACAGCGATCCACAAGTTGATCGCTATATTCAGCCCAAGATTCCTCAACTTATCCTCGTCTTTGTTTGCGTATTGACGGTGCGTTGCCAAGTCCAGTCGATCGTGGTAGCGTCGTCAGACTGAGGTTATGTATTTTTATTAGATTAAAAAGAAGTTCCGCAACACTTTTCCCCACTTTTGGTTTTAATTTTACCTTTTTTTGTTTACAATTTCTGACCAATTGGATATACCATCTCTCGTCTCCAGTGTTCAGAAATTTTCTCGATGCTCCTACTCCAAAACGTGGTGGAGAGCAGGTACAAAACGCAGTTCACTCGTTTTTAAAGTAGAGTTGATCGTCTAATTCTTCCGTCATAAAGACGGTGAATAAACGTCCAGGGTAGTTGTAACCATTTAGGACTTCACCACAGGCTGGGAATGCGCTTTGTAGTGCGTACGGAGAGCTTCTTCAGCGCTAGACCTCTACCTCCTCCAACGATGTCCATATCGAAGAATTTGTGGTAGAACTTTCACAACGTTTACTTGTAGGGGGGTACGAGGCGCTGCAAACCTTTAAAAGAAATAACGAAGGATTGAAATGCTGTTACGAGTAAGACACTCTGTAGTGATGAATGACATTCCCATTGATGCTATTGGAGGTAGTATTGTAGTTGTCACGAATTCATAGCTATGTAGATATTTGTACTAGACAGTGACTCGGAGCACGGATTTGCTAGTGGTCGAGATTTTTTGAATTTTCTTGGATAACTACTGACTGCAGCACTTATATCCACCTCGTGGATTGAAGCCTTGAGAATGCTCTACCATTTGGTTAGTCATAAATGTTACCTATGAATTTTTCAAAAAAAAGAAAAATTTGAAAAGAGTGTTGCAGAACTTTTTTCCAATCTAATACATAGAGCTTCTTCAGGGGCCGCATGCTATCCTTCTTCAGGAAGAAGGGGGAGGGGGTGGGCGGAAATCCCTTGAAATTTTCTTTTCTTTCGAATCAAGATGGCCTTTAGAAAAGGGCTATTTTCAGTGCTTGTATGTGTTTGAAATAAGCATAACTACGTCGTTGAAAACGAATTAAATCAGAAAGTTTTTTCGATACTCCTCCCAGGGAGAAGGATGGCATACGATCTCAATGGTCTCATATTGGGGTAGAGATTTTGGATAAATGAATTGGTCAGGCTGGAGAGGTTTTCTATTACAAAGTGTTTGTGGGTTCTTGGATTTGATGAGTTTCAGGAAACATTTCATATTTTCAGTACTCGTTCCGAATTCCGTGAAGGCAGTGCGTAGGAGTTTGTGCGAGGGTATGAGTTTACCACGGCTACCTATCATCGCTGGTCAAGTTGCCATCGCTCCATCTCCTGCTCCACCTCCTGCAAGTGTTCCTCCTCCATCTGCTATTCGTGTTTCGTCGCTCCGATGTAAGTCTTTGTTTCATTTTATATGTAACATTTAGCATATTAGTCGTCACGTTTACAATTCTCATCTTTATAGCCGATGATGCCACCGCATCTCAGCCAAAGAAGTTGGAAGTGGTTTCCAAGCAAGCCACAAAAGTCACTGCCCTGTCAACCAAGCTCGAATGGAAAATCGATCAGGTCATCATTTCTTCATCGTTACTGCGCAGCTTTGATGTGTCACTTGGAAGGAAAACACATGGGAGAAGTGTCATAAAAACAACGGCTATCAGCTCCGAACTTTACAATCACCTTGTCATGCTAAGTTTTTTTTTTCGAGGACTAGAGGCCTCGTTGCCTTCTTTGGAGCCTGGAAAGTCAAAGATAAATGCGACCTGCTCTCCAAGCTCTATTTCAAATTTCAGTTCATCCTAAACTAAGGGGCTTCTATGTGGGCGTCGCATTTCTCTTTGAATTTCCAAGCTTACGATACCGACTGGGCCGAAACGTTAGGCTGGTGATGTTGTTGTGACATCTTGGTTGAGAGTTTACAAACACTCTCAAGCAAGAAACAGATCATATGCCAAGCTCATTGAAAGTTGAACATCGATCAATCATGAACTTTTGTGTTTGAGAACAGGTGAAAATCGGCGGTTCATCTTTACTACCTGCGCAGTAGTTGAATGCGCTGTATGTTATTGAACTGCTTTTAAATAGCGCTCAAGGATTAGTCAAGGACAAAGTCACCGTTTCTATGTGTTTGATAGCAATCCTTTTATCACATGCATACGTTCGTCCACATTCGAAATTAGGACGGGCGGGTAACCGCATCTAGCCGCAAAGGCGGTTTTGTAAGGTTGTGGTCTCACGACGTCGTGCTTTGTGTAGTGTTGAAGTGTTTTTTTTTGTGGTGTTCGCAATATGTTCATGGGCCAGTATCTCGGCGAAACGAGTGAGAAGTCTGATTTGTCAGCGTTTTTGAGTAATAACAAGGAACGTTACTCTTTTCAGTTCGAGAAGCTGATGAAACTCTTCAAAAATGGTCAAAACCTGATAAGTAGGCAGTTCGGTGTGCCTCAAGCTCCGACTGTGTGTTGGGAACTCCATGTGTATCCTAACGGGAAGCGAGAGGAGGATATGAACAATGTGTCTTTTTTCCTGCGTCAAGTTCGGGCTGCAGGTAAAGTTTTTTTTTCCGAAGTTCTGGAGAAACTCCATTTCGAGTGATAGGGGGGGGGGCACTCATTGTGATCTCTAATACTGAGGATAAGATAAGAGTTTTCATGATATGTCATCGATTTTTTTGTAATCACTTCTGACTAGGACCGGTGTAGTGTGGAAGTACTCCTGAGGTGCTTTCAGATTTCGGCCTGCTGTGGTCCAAGGAAATGGTCCTGAACTAGGGTATGGACATCCTTTCCTAGGCGCAAGGGTGTAGGAGCCCAGGGTGGACGATCACATGCCATAAATTGCCTAGGATGTGAGCAGGATGTGCGTGATGTAGGGCATACACCGGTCCTTATCAAGGTGTACTTGAAATGAGTCGTTTACCTATTATCTTATCCACAGGTTTAATGTCCGAAGGAGTGCTACGGATAAGGTCTTCCCCCTTCCTCTTGAATTGGTGTTTCACCCAAAGCTTTTAAATGATAGACGTGTTGAGTTCCATTACTCTTTATGAAATGCGTCTGTGCTTAAGCGTGGTGAGGAACCAATAATGACGGAATTTCAAATCTACGCACTAGATGTGAGCTCTCAAAGAGTCAGTGTATGTCGCGATACAAAGGATTTCACAAATCAACAGGGTCGAGGGAAATTTCAGGTCAGTTTGTTTCGTGAACTCTCAGACTTCGAGTTGCTTTTTTTTCGGTAGCTGAAGAGCGTGTCGGTCATCGCCACTCACACCACAGACATTTTTTGGCACTCTGAAAGATTGGATAGCATGCAGTCAATACCGCTGCCACTTGGTTACTTGGGATACTCAACGTTGAGGATTTGTAAAGCCATAGTTTCGCTCCCTATTTTTGGGACAGGAGTAATGCATCAGTGGTCCATGTTTCAAAGATTGCCTGCAAATATTAACATCGAGGCTGTGGAAGCTATTTTTTTGTTCTCAGATTGACACTTTAGGTCGAATTACGTTTTTTTTTTTCAGGTATCGCGGGATAAAATGGCAGGTGCGCTGAGAGCTGATGGTTCGCTTCTGTTGATATGCGAGGTCTGATTTTTTTTTCTGCGAAGCTTATAGTTAAGTAATGAATTTATCTATATTTTAACATTGGACGCGCTTGATAAATCTAGTGCCATATGCCTTGGGTGAGGTAGGAATCTTCGAAATTTAATACCTTTCCAAGCGGGACCACCCCTAAGAAGCCAACAGCGTAACATGTGCGCGCATGTAAATAATATCCACTGAAAGTGGACTCATAGAAAACAAATAGAATATTTCCCACATCCCGAACGTATGGCGAGAGAAAATTACTTCAAATTCATCGCAATCACGAGTGCGATTGGCACGGTACCATAATGACGATAGCGATCCGCGAAGTCTGGCACTTGACTGAGGGCGCGCCGTGAAATAAAATAAATGGCACCTGACTAATTGTGAGGGCGCGCCGTGAACGAGTCGGATTATTTGCTGTAAATTATGTCAAGAGTACACCCACAGAGTGTGCCTTTGGGCTCACTGGGAAAAATATTAATAGATCCTCTAAAATCATATCATCGGTCAATCACCATATGCTTGTCCTGGTTTTCAGGTCTTTGCTCACTTTGTTCAGGTTCCTAACTTATTCTGTAT
>MU899517.1:0-16456 GCA_036418205.1 Ostertagia ostertagi | reverse complement strand
CGATGAACCATCGAAGCTGCTTACCTGAAAACAACTCTAAATCTTACTTTTTAATTCGTCTCACTTCGATTAATTTGAGCGCAGCTAGCTACACCTATAGATATAATGAATCTGTCATGATCCAAACGTTACTCAATTAGTGTTCCCTGTTTTGAAGTTTGTAAAGCTCACCGATGTGGTGTTAATGGGCATCAGTACAGGAGGAGGTGAATATTGATCAAGTCCAGAAGATTCCATAGTATCGAGCGAAGAAGACGATGGATCCATCATAAATCTTGTGGAATTCCCTACATTACCGTAGTATGGAGCGAATGGAGAATAGATCGAAGTGATCGGTGGCAGATGAGCCTGTCCGAAGCCAAAATATGGGAGTCGATGTGAAGAATTCTGCAAATTCAGGTATATTACTTGGTACTGCTGAGGTATCCCTGACTATCTTTGATGTTTGTAAAGAAGAAAAGCTCCATAGCTATCTAGACAACTAATCGTAAGGCCGACATAACCACCAAAGTACCACAGATCTCATGGGATATTTGACTGATCGGGGGTAATGGGTCAACAAAAGCTTCTATGGTTCCCCTTGTTCTCTGCTTTTAATACAACGTATTCCGTAGCATATTATTTTCCTCAATGACTCCTGATTATTTCACCAAAAGCAAGGGCACGAAGAAAATAACAGAAGAAATTTATACGTTTTCCCAAATAATCCTCTGCGCTCTACACTTCTGGTGCTGGAGAAGCTGTAAAACTTTTGCCATTCACTACAGTCATTTGGTCCACAGCAAAGTTTATTGACGAGCTCTGGTACCATTACAGAAGCTATAACGATAGAAAGAGAGCTCACCATTATGTGTGGCAGATGAGTACGAGTTGTCCGCAAATCTGCTCGCAGAATCGGACGTGGTCGTAGAAGGAGACTGAAATAAACTTCCCTTACTTATGAACACTTTGAAAAGAATATTCCATTCCCGCGAAAAGAAAGTTCGAATATCCCCTACGGACGATAGAAAGCTAGAATTTCAAATTTTGAAGAAAAATGAAATAAAAAATTGAAAATTTCGAGAATAGGATTTTAAATTAATCTTGAAAGCTTCCAAATTGGGAACGGAGAGAGGATGAATATCCTTTCGCTCTGGAAAGCGTAATGACCGCCTTTTGTACATGAAATGTATACGAGGTAGAGCACTTTCATTGTTTGATTCTTTAGAGTTCCTAGTCACAGCGCCTTTAGGAGAGCAGCGTTAACTAGCTAACCTTAGGAAGATTCAGCAAAATTGAGTAGATATCAAACGGGAAGGGGATCGTGAGGAAAGAGCTAAAATTAGGTGTCTCGAGCGAGCTACATATAACAAGTGTGGCCATAAAGATCAGGGCTCATTTGAGAAAGTGGAGATGGAAAGTTCAGAAAATTGATTAGGTTGATTTTGTAGAGTGAGCAGAAAATCTGCAGTAGTCTGTAGTATATCTATAGTATGAAATGAATAACCTTCAGTTTTGTGCTTTTTGAGTCTTCCTGTGTAATTAACTGGAGAAAATTCAACAAACAACAAAGTGAGCAAAAATAGAGGGGAACAAGAAGAGGTAGCCTAAAGGGAAGGAAAGGAAAGTGGAGAGCAATTTGAAGCCAAACACTATTCTGACTTTTTATGCATCCAATTTGCGTTTTTTGTCTTACTGTCCTCAGATTCTTTAGAAAAAGTGAAATTAAACAGAGAAAAAGTCCCACCTCCTCCTCTTTAACATCTGATATAGTCATCTCTGTTTTCGAATTCACAGGAAGTTAAACTCTGCAAATTTCAATTCGCTTTACTTGTATATGTGCAGAAAATCCTGGTAAACTAAAGTGACCAAACTATGAAGTATTAAAAAAATGGAAGGGATAAAAAGAGCAACTGAAACTCACCGTGAGTAGAGCAGACTATCAAGATTTCTTAGGTCAACTCCTTATCTTATATATGACCTCGTTGAATTCTCCGCCTTTGTCTCCGTCGGCTCTTCCCAGCGCGATACATGAGGTGTCAGGAGCCCTTGAGGGCGACTACGATGAGTTCACACCTCAGCGCGTCCTCTTGGCAAGTAATTATCATGAGGTCAACACCGAAGTGTGAACAGGGGACATGGAAGTTCATAAAGCAGTCCCGATCGGCGTCAATTCCCTGAATTATGCAGTCATCGATGGGGAATAAAAATGCTGAGCCCGGTATTCATGGAAAAGGTTCTACAAGAACTGTTCTTGAAAAAAGTCACATTTAACACTGCTAGAATATTCCCATATGTCTAGCACATAATGTCAAAGGTGTCGACCAGCTGGAGCTTTGTTTAGTAAGAATTTCGTAACCCTTACATGTTTCAAAAGTCGTAATAGGTATAGCTAATCAGTTTTGTTGCACCGCTTACATGATAGAAATTTCCATAGATTGAAGGCTTCCATGGATTTCCTGTAATCTCATGGCTTTTCATTTTCAGCTATTTCACTTTTAAAAGGATAAAGCATTTGCCGTTGATCAATCCCTTTTTGGGATGCGGCACGCATTCTACTTCCATTTGTACATTCGTAGTGGCGTTTGAATGCGATGTGGCCTATACAATGACTTGCGGGGGCCAGCCGATGTACAAGTCAGTGTTTTTATCCTCCCAGACAAGTCTGGTACCAATTAACCGACCCCGGAGGGATGGAAGGCTTGGTTGGCCCGGGCGACTCACGACCCAGGATTTGATCCCCGGACCGCTCGCGTGGTAAGCGTGCCACTTGCCACTACACCACTTCCGCCCTTTAATATTAAGAAAAAAATAATTCTATAAAAATCACATAAAAAGAAAGGAACACTTCATCCGATTTGCTCTCATACGTGATTTTGTTGATGCGCTAGTCCTGCCGTCCTTAAAGGAATCTGCGCGGAAAATTCTTGCACTCTTTCCTAACATGAATATGTCAGTTGTGATCACTGGAAATAGCACACAAAGTTTCACGCATGAAGATTCGGTTTCTGAAGAGAAACAAACGTACAAAAACTACACGTTATGGACCATCGAAGGACCAGGAGGCAGAGCCAGGCGAGGCATGGAAAGAAGACGGCGTTTGGCCGGCTACGTACCAGGCGACGCAATGAGAGAATCGGGTTAAAGCGCGCGATTTCGGAGAGTGGAGACAAATCGATCGATGGAATAGGATGGAGTAGAAGTGTAAGATGTGAATGCAACGAAGCAGAAGGCCAGAAAGAGCTTCTAGTGAATGCACTCCAAGAACCAAGTTTGAGCATCCCGTCGCCAGCATTCGTGAAAGACGTCCGTGGGCAATTCGAACGCGTAGCAGCCTTTTCGAGTTTTCGAATTTCTAATCAAAACGAAAGCAATACTTCAGTTCTTTTCACTATTATCGTGGATAATGAGTCTCAAGCCAGTGATTTATGGCTGAAATAGAATCATGATTTTTCCGCGCAAGATTCCTTTAATTCTATTTATCATCGTAAATCTTTAGGCTTCATCTGTAACTCCCCGAACTGTGGTTAGAAAGATAAGCTTCATTTTGTCTGTAATTCCTTCGTAACTTCTCCATTGATTTCCACTCGAAAATTGTTTAACTTATCGAGTTTTCATTAGAAGATGATTCAGATTCACTATCCCTTTGCTAATAAAAAGATAAAAAGGAAAAAATGTAACATGAAAATATTTAATAAATTATATGGATTCATTCGGCCTCTTAGTCATACGAATCATGGCAACAATCATACTCGAGGTTCTTCAGTGATTAGGGATTCTAAGGTGACCAGACATCCTTTCAGAGCAATGGGAATAAGCTGGGTACAGATAAAGAACTGGGTTTGCCCACACATTCAGCGTCTTCAAGCGCTATTCATTTCGATATATTTTTTTTTGATTGACCTCAGTTGACTTCAGTGTGGTTCGATTCTCGCGAGATGTGCTTTTGGCAACTTTGTGACATTCTCACCTACGTAGCAGTAGTCAGCATTGATACTTATTTTACGAACTCTTTATAAACTTCCATTCAGGTCTTATCTTTCTAGTTTCAATGACCAGCTTTTGAGATCCACAACTTCTACACTATCATGTTCACATTTCTGTTTCTGGAGAGCAGAACAATTGGGAAAATCCTACTATATATAATCGGCTAAGCGGTTGTGTGTGTGTGTCTGTGTGTGTGTGTATGTGTTTGTCTGTCTGACCGGAAATTCATAGCTCGGGCACCAGTGGTCGTCAGGAGTTGGTTTCAAGATATGATATAGGGGGTGGGATATTTGGTGGGTGACAGAATATGATTAAAACTGATAATGCTGAAAAAGACGTTAGACGCAAGATGTCCGCGAAATTATAAGCTCGCGGGGCCCCCCGTTGGGGGAGGTGGTCGTCAGGAGTTGGTTTCAAGATATGATATAGGGGCTGGGACGGGAACATATTTGGTGGGGTACAGAAAGTGATAACAAGTGATAAGGGCTGATAAAAGGGCGCTAGAACGCAAGTGTCGCGAAATTCATAGTGCGCTTCGCAGCAGTCGTCAGGAGCTGATTTTGGGGCATGATATAGGGGTGGGACGGGAACATATTTGGTTGGTGGGGGTCACAAAGTGATAACGACTGATAAGAGTAGATACGAGGCGCTGAAATACAAATTTCACGAAATTCATGTGCGCTTCGCAGCAGTCGTCAGGAGCTGATTTTGGGACATGATATAGGGGGTGGGACGGGAACATATTTGGTGGGGGTCACAAAGTGATAACGACTGATAAGAGTAGATACGAGGCGCTGAAATACAAATTTCACGAAATTTTGTTTCGCAGCAGTGGTCAGGAGCTGATTTTGGGACATGATATAGGGGGTGGGACGCAAACATATTTTGGGGGTCACCAAGTGATAACGACTGATGACGACTGATATAACGACATGCGTACGAACGTAGAGAGCACTTGAAATAGAGCAGATTGTAGATAATGCCTTTCATTTCAATATCATTTCATCAGCGTTGTAATTGTAAACTCAAACACCTTTCGACCGCTACACCTTCTAGAGTTCTTGAGGATGAATGGGATGCTCGAATAAATATGATAATGAATACTAGGCATTCCGTTTTGAGATATTCGACCGCTAAATTACCTCGATACTCGACGCATAGTGGTTGTTTACATCATCACTTTAGCTGTGCACTTCACTGCGCGTATTCAAAATAGAGATCGTCAAGTATTTGGGCCCTATGCAGAAGGTGATCATTTTAACTGACAGGCAGCTATAATTTTAGCGTGAAACCTAAAGCTTCATCGATTGTCAGTTCTATCAATGGGCGCGGTAGCGGGTGGAGCTAAACTGGTTACAAATAACTTAGTTAGTCAGTTAGTCTGAACAGACTTTTTTCTGTGGATTCATGTCATCAGCTCCCTCACGAGAGCTTTCGTGAAAGATTCCTTTACACCGTGTGCTTGAATGATAAGTCTCACCACTATAATATTAGCTTATCATGACAAGTTTCAACCTGGAATTGGAAACTTGCGGAAAACATGGACAATAAACAACATAGGACAGAGAAGAGGAGGTGAGGTTGTTTCACCTGAGCAGCGTTTCCAGAAGACGTCAGATTTCGGTATTGCAACTGGGACAAACGAGCTGCTTCCATACTTCCAAGTTCGCCTTGGTCTGCTTTCAACGTTTTGAAGTCAAGGTATAGTAATGAGAGGATTCTCTTGAGGTGAACAAGAGAATAGGCTTACTTGAACAGTTTCAGGATGACAATATGGACCTGTCAAGCTAAACGTGAAGCACAATGCAGCGTTCGAACCATCTTATTTGCGTCTGAGACGCCAAACTGGTCAGTGTGCCTTTATGGTGATTTCCTATCTATAACTTTAAGAAATGTACATATTATTAGTTGGTATTGAAGGTCTTTGCTCCTGTAACATAGCAATGGACCATCTTTAACACATTGCGGACCGCCGTTGTATGAGCACCTTCGTAGCTTTTTTATATTTTTCAAAAACGTATCATCATTAATCTATCAACAATTTTACCAGTGATGACACGTATGGTTTCCAGGCTCTGAAAATGAGTGCAACCAGTCCATGAGCATTGAAAAATGTCAAATAAATCAGATTAAACCATGATGTTTCGTGTGAAATCGTGCGCCACCATGTGGCGCACGCGTAAACGCATTTAACAATATGTTAAAGATATGTAGATGTTTTTGAGTAGGCTTGGTAGCTGCAACTTTTTTTTAGAAAGAATTGAAAGTTGGCAAGGTTTTCGGTGGCCACTTCCTGTTTTTCTAAAACATTTCCTGGAACAAGCGGGAGGGACATTTTGATGCAAGCGTTAAAAGCATTCAAAATACGAAAAACTCACCTCAAAATTCAGAAGAAGTAACAATCACTCATGTCGTAGAGTGACTTAAAGTGAGTGAGAGGTCCAGTTACAGCCGCGGGATTGAGCCTTTAGGAGGAGGGGAACCTGGAAGGTGTAAGCAGGATTCTGGTTCCGCACTGGATTCCTGCTTACCTGGCTTTGGTCATGTCAACTACAATTATCGTGTTTTGAATTGCTCTTATTTGAATGCCCTCTAAGTCGACCCTCTACTGCTTGAATTTCTGGCACAGAATGAAAGTGTTAACCCGGTGACTCTCCTTCCCATTCGAATAATGAATAGAGTGCACAAAATACCATCAACTGTACCAAATTGCCTCCAGCCCCTCCCATATCGGAATAGACTACTTTTCTTTCCCCGCCATGAATGTACTGGGACAAGCACGGTGACTAAATTGGATTGGCTTGAGGTTGATATGTACAATCAAAACGTTTGTTTGCGTTGGTGATAGTCAGCAGTCGATCGCTGCTTCGAGTGTTTCGACAGCTTTCATTGGAAATATATTCGGAGCGCATCCTGTCATCTTTTTTTCAGGGAACAGCTCGGCATCGGCAAAATTTTAACGACGAAACAGAAGATCAAGCGGATGCTGTCGTGTTTCTATCCGCCATGGAGGGAGAACTTTGTCGCACACACTTGCTACGATCGCATCTTCAGCCGTGGAACACTGTTCGTCCCTAATATTGTCGTACATAGCCGCGAAAGAGTCGTACTAGTGTCCAGAGGGCTCTTTTCACACTTCAGTACCTGCACATTGTCGAACTTTATGAGTTCATTACTGTGGCAATGCCGTCGGGTTGGCCGGCGTGACCAATGTTAATTGATAAGGTCCCTTTTTAATACTTGCCTCATGATGGAGATACGAAGAAATTTCTAACTGAGTCACTCGATAAAAAGGGCTTTGATCACCGCGCCTACTTCGCGAAGTAAATTAGAGAAAATTGAGCATTTTCGATCATGTTAACTTTCTTGTATAATGTATGCTATACGAAGTTACCACATATACCATCAAGTCGGTTTGGATAATTGCTTTCGCACTTTGCCTGAGCTCTTCGTAAGCCATGAATGGTGCACGCAGTCTGATATTGGAGGTTGCGGTGGTGAGGCGAGGGGTCGGCAGAATTCTGGGAATGAGCGCATTACAGACAAGTTCTTTATTAGAAACCGTCCATTAATGGAGTCCGGTTCGCCCTGACCCCGTCGTTACGATATATAATATGAAACTTGAGACGCAAGCTATACTGGTGTTATACTAAAGGGGGAGGCACCGACGGTGCAGAGCGTCAAGCGACCTCTCCAGACAACGACGAATTTCCAATTTAATATCGGTCATTTATTCCATTTCTGTGTTAATTGAATTGTGTTGCATTCCCTTCCGGGCGTCCCCATTCCTACACAAATATTGTGGTAAGTGTTGTCTGCATGAACATTGCAACTGCTGCCCTCTCCTACATGCAAGCATCACCATACTTTATTCTCTTTAGTAAAGTTACTGATTATGAACCTTATCAAAGTTCGCGAGTGCTGAAAATTTGAAAAGTGTGCTCCAGTGATGAATGAAGATCTCACGCCTTATTGTTTGCAGCCTCGTCACTCGCGAGAAGGACAGTAATCTCTACGCCCCCCTTCCTTGTGTAAGAAGTTCTTGGGTCTAGATGTAGGAGGAACAAAGAACCTCGATGAGACCACAGGCTTACTATCAGAGCCCTTTGGGCGTGCTGGTGTGGCTAGGACTATGTATTATAGGATTATTAAGCGGTTAGATCGTCGGTGGGGTTTTTGTTTTGCGCAAAATGGTTCTAAGAGGAGAACTTCGGGAAAATAAAAATTGCTCAGAATCCCTCTTCTATACAGCGTCAACCGTCCTCCGTTGGACAAAGTCCAACGCGACGACGAGAGTAATGCTAATGAACGTACGCAGGAGACACAAGACGCTGCGAGTGGGAGGGTGATGCGGCGGCGAGAGCGTCAGCGATCGTCACAAGTCATCCCAATATCGTGCAAGATAAGTTGCGGCTGCTCACAATCGTTAGTCCTTGGGAGACTGGGGTAGGTGCTGTGTAGTCTCTCACGATGATGCCCACCGGGATCGCAGGCACTGTTGTAATTTTTTACCATTCTATTTTAGGCATATTTAATGCTATTTTTTGATTCCTTCAAATTCAGAGAATTCGTGGTGGTGCGGCTGATAGGAAACGTCATCATTTGGAAGTATTCGGTTTTGGTGATTTAAGTAGGTGTTACTCTCTACAAGTATGCAAATAATCCCGGTAAAATGTGAGGAAAATGGTCCTAGTTGCTCTCACTTAAGGCGATCATGAGCATGAAAATATATCAATATTGTCCACTGTATATAGGAGGCCCCATTTCCGTTCCACTGCCTAATTTCTTGAAGTTTATGAGTGGGCACAGAGGTATAATGTTATTCACTTCCTGACCGTTACATCTGTTCATTTCCCATCGGTGAGTAATTCGCTTTTTACTCTTGGAATGATCTGCAAAATAACTGTGGTTGAAAGGTGTTGAAGATAATTACTTGTTGATCGCTTACTTCAGATGAAATGATGCTATTTATGCTTGCTGTCCTCGGCTGATCGCACCAAGATTTCGCTAGCATTGCTGCTCCTCCTCATGATATCGATGTCATTCGAGGTATTTACCTTTCGACCGTGAAAATTAGCTATTGAAAAAGTAGTAGCTCTTTCTAGGGTCCCGCGATGAACGCAGTCACAAATATCTACCGCGTAGCCGAGGGTCTCGATGCATTCAAACAGATGTCATGTCCTCGATGAAAGATGTCAAAGGCAGAGCTGGAAATTTTAAAGAGGTTCTGTATTGTAGCTATCACATATGCGGTGGTTCGTGGAACGTCGGAAGAAATTGCTGCATAGGAGCATGCTGTTTATTTCAATTGCTTCCAGATCCCTTTGCTACGATCGCATAAAGTCATTTTCGTACGGTTTGGGTGCAGCTATGAGAGATATATCTTTTGCTGTTTTGAAATTTTGAGCGATTGGGATGGTAGCAACACTACAGGTGGCAAAAATAAAAGAGACAGCTCAGCTCATTGGACGCTACATCATCAAACTTTTCGTCGGGACGTGAGCGAGGTTAATTGGGTTGAACTGAATGTGTGGCTGTACGTCGTCGCAGGGAGCCGATGTTAATGAAAGTTTTATGGCGTTATATTCCTTAGTTGTTCCTCCGTAAACAGAAGCAAGCACTCCTTCACTGCCCCTGCCGTCTCCAGAATATGACGTCATCTGCCGTCACCGTCGAGCTCAACGAGGCTTACCGAAATCGCTCCGACCTGAAGCTGCTACACAATTTCCTCAGTGAATTAATTGTTGAATAGCTTCCAGAGACATTAGCTGTGAACGTGCAAAACCGCTTTTGACCTGCGTTTCAGAGACGTCGTAATCGTCTATGGTATCTCGACGACCTCGTTGAGCTCGTACCGTGCACAATGCTTCAGTGGGAAAATCTTCTGATGTCGTCGGTGTAGAAGGCTGTTGTGTAGCTTGTTGATAGATTATAACGTGCTCTTCAATATTCAGTTGGGGTCATTTGGTTTGGTTTCGCGACGCGTAAATAATTCCGTTTTGAATGTTGAGTGAAGTGTCTCTTTTTTTTTGGCCACCCCTGTATATCATGCGTTAACAGGATAGCGATTCGATGCATGGCTGTAGGTAATAGACATGAAGGAGGGTACTGGTCAATACTATAGTCAACCGGATGCCCCGAGAGTGAGAAGGACGAGTTCTACCTAAGGCTTGACGAAGCCATCAGATCGATCCCGGAAAGCGATTACTTGACCATAGCAGGTGATCTGAATGGGCACGTCGGCAGCGACAGAAGAGGCCTTGAAAGGGTGCACGGAGGTAGAGGAATAGGAGTGAGGAACGCCGAGGGAGAGAGGGTCCTGGACCTGGCTACTGCCCACGATCTGGCAATCTGCAGCACGTTCTTCGCGAAAAGGGAGACTCAGAAGGTCACCTACAGCAGTGGAGGGAGACAGACGGAAATCGACCATGTACTGGTAAGAAGATCATCCCTCAAAACTGTGAAGGATATCAAGGTAATTCCTGGCGAAGAACTGGCTCCTCAGCACAGGCCCCTCCTGGCAGACATAGCCATAGACCTTCCCAAGAAGACAAGGGTAAGAACCGAGAGGAGAATCCGGTGGTGGAAGTTGCACCGAGCAGAGAAGAGCGACCTCAAACGAAGGATAATGGAAGTTGGTCTCCCAGATCCTGAGGGACCAGTGCAGCAGACTTGGGCAATGCAGCTGAGATCATCCTACGATGCGCCAAGGAGGTACTGGGCGAGACGCGAGGTGGATTCAGAGGAGACAAGGCAGCGTGGTTCTGGAACGAGGAGGTCCAGCGAGTCGTGAAACAGAAGAAAGGAAGACATACAAGCGCTGGCAGAAGACCCGGAGCCCTAGAGGACCTCGCTGCCTACAAGAGTTAGCAAGAGGCTCGCTAAGGCAGCCGTCGCCAAGGCGAAGAACACGGAAATGGACGCCTTGTACGAGAAGTTAGAGAGCCAAAACGCAGAAAAGTTCGTCTTCAGACTGGCCAAAGCCCGGCATCGGGCTACCCAAGACATTAGGGTGGTGAAAAGCGTGAAGAGCAGTAACATGTGTAATTCTGAGGAAGCCAACTGAGTCAGGAGGAGGTGGGAGGAGTACTACAAAGCGCTCCTGAACGAGGAGTTCCCCCACAAAGACAGCTCGCAAGCAGAGGCGACGGCTGGCCCTATCTCACTATGGACAGAGGATGAGGTTCGTCAAGAACTAGGAAGATGAAGGTTGAAAGGCGGTGGGTACAGAGGGTGGCAATCGGGCATCAGAAGGCTCTGAAGCACAGGGATCAAGATAGGGCTACCATTCTGACACGGTAACCACCGAAGGAAGGATGCCGGATGACTGGAGAACAAGCACTATCGTCCCCATCTTCAAGCAGAAGGGTGACGCGATGGACTGCTCCAACTACCGCGGGATCAAGTTGACTGCTCATACAATGAAGCTGTACGAGCGACTGGTACGATCGAAAGGCAAAATGCCAAAGGTCTACTACGGATGCCATCTTCATCGCGAGGCAAGTGATGGAAAAGTACCGAGAAAAGCGCCGACCCTGCTACCTAGCCTTCCTCGACCTGGAGAAGGCGTTCGACCGACTACCTCGAACAGTACTGTGGAGAGCGCTCAGGGAGCGGAATGTGCCAGAACACCTGATCTCTCTGGTGAAGGACATGTACGATGGGGCGAAGGCAGCTATACGCACCCCACACGGCCTAACGAAGGAAGTGGACATCACGGTTGGGGTGCACCAAGGGTCAGCTCTGAGCCCGTTCCTCTTCCTCCTACACTAGATGTCATGGTGAAGGGGCTCATGGAAGGACCACTAAAGACCATCCTCTACGCTGACGACATCGCGCCTGATAGCTGATAGTAGAGAGGAACTTCAATCCATAAGTGCAGAATGAAGGAAAGTGTCCTGGCAGAAGGTGGGCTCGGCTGAATGTCAAAGACCAAGTTCCTGAGCTCTGAAGAGGGATTAGAGCCAATCGTAGACGGCCATGGAGAGATCATCGAAAGAGTGGAGGACTTCCGATACCTTGGGAGTGATCTGGCCGACGGCAGTGTGGACCAGGCAGTAAGGGGAGGATCAACGCGGCATGGATGAAATGGAGGGAGTCCACTGGAATCCTCTGCGACCGAAGGTGCTCCAGAGCGCTCAAAGGGAAGGTGTACCGAACAGTGGTAAGGCCTGCGATGCTCTACGGCAGCGAGTGCTGGCCCCTGAACAAGAATCACGAAAGGCAGCTTCACTCGGCCGAAATGAGGATGCTGAGATGGGCCTGCGGCTGGACGCGACTGGACAGGGTCAGGAACGAGGATGTCAGAACGGTCATGCAGACTGCCCCTGTCCAGCTGAAGGTACGAGGAACAGCGTCTGCGATGGTATGGGCACGTGCTAAGGCGGCCACAGGACCACCCAATAAGGAAGCAATGGACTTCGAAGCGCAAGGCAAGCGACCGCGAGGTGCCCCAAAGAAGAGGTGGAAGGACGTAATCAAGAAGGACCTAAGTGAAATCACGGCCACAGCAGAAGATGCCCTAGACAGAGCGAAGTGGCGACGACTGATAAAGACAGCGGACCCTGCGACTGCGCGGGACTAACGCTAGGGAGAAGAAGAAGAAGAAGAAGCAAACAATGAAAAGCTATTTATTTGATAAGAAGATCAGAAATAGGTAGCTGGGATAACCGAAGAAGCCTGTCGCGGTGTATACCTGTTCAATACTGTGACATGAATTACTGTGCGTTACCCTTACAAGTCGTCCTTACTCTGCTCTTATTTGGCGCGGACGCGGGCCTCCTGTCGTGTACCCGTGGATTGGATACCGCTCCACCATTATTTAAATAGGTACCGATAGATCTAATCTGTAATGCGGTTATTCGTAGCAGGAGTCGATAAAAAGTTGAATGCAGTCCATAATCATGAGAGAGTTATAATTAAACAAATATTATTGCTGATGATATATATCATCAATATCCACTGTACATGTATAGCTCAGTTCTTTCAGTGATTGGCTGTTGCATCCGGTCTGCCTCAAATTAACTTCCCTGAGGGTAGAGATTCAATTTGGATAATACCTGAATCTTAGTGGAATTAATAGTATACAGTAGATAAAAGATTTGCTTATTGTGCATTTATGGACGGATTCGATAGAAATGCCGACATGTGTTCTAATTTCCTAACATACTGACAATATGTGCCTTGGATTTTTAGTTGAAATTCTTATATTTATTGTCCTGGCTTCGACGGTGTAATACGTAATTCGAGTCTGCGCGTTCTCTAGTTCTTGCAGAATTTGGGCTTCTTGATTCTAATCAATGGGTAATGTCGGAATGTAGCAGTATGGTGTGCAGTCGAATCCGAAATGTAAGACCTTACTTTCTGAGGGCAGACGTGGTTTCTTCCTCTGCTGTCAGTCACAACAGTGCGCAGACATGACTTAAAGGAATCTTCCACGGACCATGGACCAGTGGGCGGGACCGGAAGTTTTTGTGACGAAATGCATGGTAGGTACGGATCCACGTGTCGAACGCACGAACGTGAACAGGATTCACTTCAAACCTTCCCATGAACGTGGATCCGTACCTACCATGCATTTCGTCGCAAACCACTTCCGTCTGCCAACTGTCCATGGTCAGTGAGATTAGGTTTAAGGTTAATTTCAGGTTTAAACTTCGGTTGAGGGCCTTTGGATCTTCCACACTGCTATTGCTAGAGCTATATATAGGGCATTGTCTTTTCTTTCTCCACAATCTATTTCTTCAGAGGCTTTGTCCTAAGCTTGCTCCGAGCGAATAAACGGCGTCTTAAATTTAGGTGACCTGATCCCAGGAGGAGAAACGCTACGCACCCTTTCTGAGCTACTCACTCGATTTGCACATCGAATGATCAACACGTTTACAGCTAAGCTAAAGCCACATCTAGAATAAGATCCAATTTTAGATGATTGCCAACAAAATACAAAACCTCGTGATAAAACTGGCTGCACCGATCAACAAATTCCGCTCCTTGTTACGAAAAATCGATTCGAAGATTCGACGGTAGGTAGAAAGCAGCTTCCAGGCACGGCTGCAGAGGTCGAACTGGCGTTTATTTGTTCAATTAAATTGAAAAAAAGGGCGATGAGGAGTAATATGGGTATTATAAATTAGAGAAATGGTAATGTAAATTTTGTATTAATACTTTGTCAGGGGAGGCATCCAAGTAAGACGATTAGGGACACAACAGGCTACACGAGTTAGCACGACGTGCACGGAGAGGCAAATGTCTGATATGCGCGAATTGGAAGGCTTAGCACGCTCGGAGCGGTGAAGGCCGGGCATATACCTGCCTTTTCGAGCACAAGTCGAGAGAGCAGTACACATCTGCTTAAAGGAATCTTGCGCGGAAAAATCATGATTCTATTTCAGCCATAAATCACTGGCTTGAGACTCATTATCCACGATAATAGTGAAAAGAACTGAAGTATTGCTTTCGTTTTGATTAGAAATTCGAAAACTCGAAAAGGCTGCTACGCGTTCGAATTGCCCACGGACGTCTTTCACGAATGCTGGCGACGGGGATGCTCAAACTTGGTTCTTGGAGTGCATTCACTAGAAGCTCTTTCTGGCCTTCTGCTTCGTTGCATTCACATCTTACACTTCTACTCCATCCTATTCCATCGATCGATTTGTCTCCACTCTCCGAAATCGCGCGCTTTAACCCGATTCTCTCATTGCGTCGCCTGGTACGTAGCCGGCCAAACGCCGTCTTCTTTCCATGCCTCGCCTGGCTCTGCCTCCTGGTCCTTCGATGGTCCATAACGTGTAGTTTTTGTACGTTTGTTTCTCTTCAGAAACCGAATCTTCATGCGTGAAACTTTGTGTGCTATTTCCAGTGATCACAACTGACATATTCATGTTAGGAAAGAGTGCAAGAATTTTCCGCGCAAGATTCCTTTAAGCCTACTGATCGCATTCTCATAGGTTGAGTGATAGAATCTTTCTACGACCCGCACCGATAAAGCTTCAAAGAAAGAAAGGAAGTAGGGCAAAAGCGCACACTTTTTGCAGAGCTTTTTGCGCTCGAAGACAGTGTGGAAGGTACTAGGTTGTCCGGAAATTAATGCCGGTTTCACTGTCTCATACTTTATTTGAATTTTCCGAGTAAGTTTTCAATACTTATTTGCTGGTGTACTACTGGCATATCGTTGGAAAGCCCATTTCATTCTCCTTCTTGCACGGCCATTGTATTTTGATGGGACTCGGGCCTCACTTTTTTTAAAAGGTTTGAAGTGAAGGCGTCAAAGTAGTGGTTTGAGCAGGTTCACTTCTATGAGTTGAAATTTGGAGAGGGTGCTGTGCGGACAGCTCGGAATAGGATTGCTGTGTGGGGCTAAGGATGTTGCAATAAAAGCACACTGCTTCGATGGCTCCGAAGCTTTCAAGTTTAGGGAAAATTAATTAGAGTCGAAGTGAGGGGGTTACGTGAGACATTTGCCTCTTTAGACGGTCGGCCGTTGCTGAAGCGCTGGGGGGGCATGAAGAAAATTCAAACAAGTGTACGGCAGCCAGCAGCATTAACCTTGAGCAAGCATAATACTGAAATTTTCGGAGCGCCTGAAGGTACTTGGGAAGGTAAGAAAGCTGGACAAGTGGGTACCGCATGAACTGACTGAGCAGCAGCAAAGTCACCTTGCAGGGATCTTGGCACAACTTTTTTTACTCAACAAAAATGTCCGACTCTGGAACTTTTTGTCATCCTCGACGGAAATAGGACCCTTCGCTATAGAATAGAGCAATTTTCCAAAAATCTAAACAACTACGAACATTTTTAAGTAGATTTACTTACAGGTGATGGAGCATTGCTGAAGTTATACGTTTTGGGGTAATGATGCATCGCAGCTTTCTGAGCCCAGGTGATTTTGGTAGAGCATGAATGTCTGTCCATAACATCGATATAATGCTCCGTAAAGAGCAAGGCCTCTAACCAGAAGAAGGAAAAGAACTGTTCTCCATGTTGACGCCCAGCCACATGTCGCACAAAGGTCTTCGTAAGAAAGGGATAAATCAACCTATCCAGCTTTGCTTCTTACAGTGCATTCGCAGGATCTCACCCTCACCAACCTCCTGTTTTCCGGCAATCTCGACAGCTTCTTGGGGAGAAAAAGATTTGAAAACCGAGACATGATGGAAAAGACCTTGGCCGATATTTGAGCTTCTATTGTTCCTGTATCTCAAGTTCGTTAATTAAACCAGTACGCTTCCTGTTAAGAAAAATGAGTAGTTTCCAACACTTTTTTGAATTACTGAAAATGTTGACAAAACTTTCGCCCCAGGCGGGACTAGAACCGCGCAAAAACGAGAGGTGCGGGGTCTAGTCCCTGGGCGAAAGTTTTGTTCACAACCCAGCATTCCTGTGAAACATTCGCAACGCGAACTGCGGCGTTAAAACAGCAGTTAACAAACAAAACAGTGAAAATGTTGAGTTTGAGCTGAGATATGTTGCTTTGAAGACGGAGTCGTATAAC
>MU899503.1:0-14525 GCA_036418205.1 Ostertagia ostertagi | reverse complement strand
TCATCCGTGGACCTGCTCCGATTTCCGCCTTTGGAATCTTCTGCTTCTTTTATGTTGTTCTCCCTCATTCATTCCGCTTGACTATTACAACTGAAACAAGCTCTTCGTCTCATCTCATACCTCATCCAGTGCCATTCTCGCTTGATGGAAATGCTTGGAAGTGCCCTGCTGCCGATGTTCATTGGCCTTCCAGCTGGATTTCGCTTTAGTTGGTGTCGTTCAGTGCGGGTTTGGCCTTCGCCAACCACGTCCGCACTTGCGTTTCACACCGACGTGCATTGCGTCCGACTTTATTTCTCGTTTACTTTCGTTTGAAATTGCCCCATCCAATCCGATGTGGATTGATATTGCCTACTATTCCTTACTACCATCCACTCTATTTTTCATCGCTAAATTCTCGTTATCACTCCAAATTTTCTAAATCACTTTCTCACTTATGAACGCAAGAGTTTTGTTCCCAGCATTATATACAGGGGGGGGCCAAAAAAAAAAGACATTTTGCCTATGTCGGACTTCGGCTCTTTTTTCTTCGCAGAGATTGCCGTCGTTGACGGGAGTTCCTCAGCAGAGTATTCCCTAAGTGTCCCTCTATAAGTGAACGCAGGCCCTCCTTCACTGCCCTCACCGTCTTCAGAATATGACGTCATCTGTCACCGTCGTCAGGCTCAAGGAGGTCTACCGTAAGAGCTTCAGCCTGAAGCTCTTACGCAATTTCGTGAATCGATTAATGTTGGATAGTTTTCTAGAGGCATAGCTACCACTGTGCAAATCCCCTCGAAACTAGCTTTCCAGTAAGGGTCGTTATGGTACACGATCCTTCGAAGACCCCATTGAGCTCGACCAGTGCACCATGTTTCCAGGGCAAATTCTTCTGATGCCGTCCACGTAGGTGGCCACCATGAAGATTTTCTTATAGAATGGAATGCGCTCTTTAATATAAGTTGGGACCATTCGGTCTGAATTGAGCAAATGTGCTTAAATCCATCTGGAAGTGGAGACAAAATGTCTTTTTTTTGGCCCCCCTGTAATATACAGGGGTGGGGCAAAAAAAAAGAAGTCACTCCCACTCACATTCAAAACAGAATTAATTACACTTTGCCAAAACCAAACCGAATGAGCTCAATTGCATATTGAAGAGCACATTCTATTCTATCAAAAACATACATAGTGGGCTTCTAACGCCGACGACATCAGATGATTTTCCCCAACGAAACAATGTGCAGCGTCCTGAGCTCAACGATTGTCGGAGAACCATAGACGAACATTACACGTCTCTGAAACTCTGGTCAAAAACGCATTTGGTATACGTCAGAGCTAGTGTCTCTAAGAAGTCATTGAAGCAGTTATCTCGATTGAAGAAATTTATGTAGCAGCTTCAGAATGGAGCGATTATGGTAGGCCTCCTTGAGCTCGACGGTGATGACAGATGACGTCATATTCTGGAGACGGTGAAGGCAGCGAAGGTGGGCCTGATTCTGCTTATGGGGGACATCTAAGGAATATTTCGCCGTATAACTCCCAATAACAGCGGCATCCTTTGCGACAAAAGTTTGATGATATGCGCCATAGGCAAAGTGACTCTTTTTTGCCCTCCCCCCCTGTATAACCCTATTGGTGGACTAACGTATATGATCGATAAAGCATTCGCCATTGTTCAGCTTACTTTTGAGATGCGCGGGGCCAGCAATGCTGTTTCCATCCTTGTTTCGTAATCGCATTTTGTTGCACCGTTTGCCTATAATAATTCGAACAAAAGGAGCTTGGAGCTAACTAGCTTTTTTTGGTTTAAGATAGAAGGCATTCGCCGTGAGAGACTCCGATTCACAATTTCTGTCTCATTAGGTGCGGGGTCCAAGGCTGGTTAAATTCGCCGCGGCGCCCTTAGCTAGTCACCAAGGACTCATCTCTGGAACTTTATCTCTCTTTGGTGACTCAGTCAAATGTACAGGGAAGCGATCACGCTGGCTTCCAGGTGGACTCCGCGTTATCAACCGATAAGATCGGCGATAGATAGTGTTTGGACGAGCTTAACCCTATGGAAGACACGACAAGATTAGATAAGAAGATACGGCTGCTTGGAATGAGGTGCACTCCAGCATGAAAATCGAACGATAACGATAACCGTATCATATCTAGCACGCTGCTGTTGCATCCCCTTCCACGTCTGATAAGGAGGTGCAACGCCGAACCGGAAGTGGGTTTCGGCCTTATCACGCCGTTGATAAGGCGCCACTGCCCTGAAGCCGTGACGCCTTATCATCGGCGGCTAGGACCTTAACTCATCGGCGGCTAACGGACCCTACGGTCACTATACACCTTCCCGTATCGTCTCCCATAGGAATTTCAGTGCCCCATAAGGTTTTACCAGATAACAAATCACAAGCAGTCAGGTGTTGATATGAGAGAGAATGACGCCGCGCGCAGCTTCCTTGAAACAGTACCTAACACAACTAGGCAGCCCCGGAGTTCCTTGCCGTCAGCAGGGAACTTCTGCGATTTTTTGTTCTGGGGAAGTCAATAAAGTGTCGTAATGCGCCCTTCGATAAGCTTGGCAATGTCGGTGATACTGCTAAAATTCGCTGCCCAAGCCTTCATGCTCTCCGATAGCTTAAACTATTTAGCCTACTTCCTTTCTACCCACTACGACTCGCCTATACGTTCATTGCTTCGAGCCTTTACAGAACACTAATCGTTTCCGT
Source organism: Ostertagia ostertagi (assembly GCA_036418205.1). NCBI lineage: Eukaryota > Metazoa > Nematoda > Chromadorea > Rhabditida > Trichostrongylidae > Ostertagia > Ostertagia ostertagi. The sequence goes on along the minus strand of MU899503.1, from coordinate 11,826 downwards.
TCTTTGAATTATCCGTGGTTGACGAAAAAGCTGACGACGATGGCGAGATCAGGATTCCTTCAGCGGTTTTTGTAACTGTTTTCTGCGATTGACGAGCTGTTTTCTTCGGAAGCTTTATGGGAACTCGCCATCCCAGGGAAGCTACCCGACTTGATCTGGAGCTGCATTGGATTCGTTCGCAAACAGGCCAACAAAAGATAAACAAAGAATATTGAAAGGATTTCGACCGAAGATTTTCGCGGAAAATCATCGGTGTGAAGATGAAAAAAAGCAACTGGTTTTCGATTTTCCGCCTGCTGTGTGGTCATCCATTGTATTGAATGGTAATTGTCTATCATTCCAGTAGGGTGACCATTACGTCCAGTGGAGCGTGCAATGAATGCGCCGGTTGATTTTCAAAAGATTCAACGATTAGAGCGATTATGACAATCTACAGGGTGGCCACAAATTACGGTAACAAGAACCGCCACATGCAATGCTTTAACACGTTGACGACATCGCGCGTTTTGGCATTTTTGGCCGCGTGGGACCAGAGCGGTTCTGCGAGCGCCGCCGCCTCACAACAAATCTGTGGATTTTGAGCTTTAAATACGCAATACTTCGATGCGACAAAATGTTTTCACTGATATTCGGTGTGTCAAACTTATTGGAAGGTACACATGTGAAAGTGCGGTCGAATGATGTGTTACAGCATTGAAAAGGCAAGTTTCACTTACTTTTGCTTTAGTGATTTCAAAATTATTTTGGACGTGGTTGTTTCGGTAAAAACACATATCTTGCCACACGAGTAGCTTTGTACTCACTTCTAATATTCTTTTTTATCTACATGTTCGTGTTAATGAAAGAAAATGAGGAATGAACTGAACGGATATTTTCGTCCGGTGTGGGGGTTGCACACACCGGGGCGGCCGGTCCGAAAAACCTCTGCCAAACTAAAGAATATTTGGTCATTCTATAAGCCGCGTGGTTCTTGGTTATGTTGTGGTATGGCCTAAAAAATGAACACAAAAAACCTGGGAAGAAATGGCGCGTTCAAGAAAAAACTGAATGTAAAGGGTGTGGCAACTATAGTTGCCACAATGTCCATTGCGGCGTGCAAAACGCGGCAAACCTAGTTGCCGCGCTGTCGTCAAGGTGTTTAAGGCAGTGATAGGATTAGGTTCTCAAAAGGATTCCACATACGATCGTGAGGTGCCCAGTGGTACCCATCGTGACAAAAGCAACAGACCGGATTGGTCAGAAGCGCGAAAGGGAAATTCCTCCTCCACCGCTGGATTCTCGTTGAAGGATGGGCCGGCTTAGACGACGGACGTATGACCAGTTCATCGTAAACGTTTGGTGGCACCATGCCAATCCATGCTCCAGTTGTGCTGCTGCTGGCAACACAGCTCGTCCAAATCACCATCTAAACTAGTGGGTGGAGCGCTTAAGGGGCGGAGCGCTTCTCAAGTACTGCTCAGTAACCAAGCGCACCTTTCGTCGTGAAAGCACCACACCTTACTCTTTTGGCAGCATGCATCTGCTTCCAATGCTCATATGCTTCGCCGATGGCGCTCTCCGTTCTACAACCGAGTCGAGAGATCGCTTCCTTCTAAAGGCACAACCCGCGCGACAAGCGCTCCTGGTAGGGAACGTGCCGCGGGCGCCAATTCTGCTTTCACCCGACCTACACGAGGTCGTGTCCATGCTTCCTTCCGCGCGATTAGGGCGTAAATCGCTGAGACAGACTTGCCATTGCATACCCTCCCACCCACGGCATTCGTCTGATAGAAATTAAGCCACTCTCCCACCGCAGGGTGTGCTTTCTTTCTCGCTTATATGCATTCATTGACCCTTCATTCTTTCTCTCATCGGTACCAACTCCGACCCTGCTTTGGTTTCTCAGTACCCTTGAATTTTAGCGTTTCCTGCGATTGCTACGCTAGCTTTCTTCACCACTTTCAGTTCCCTCTTTGGCTCAACTGTCACTTAAAATCGCTCTTATACACAGATCTCGGCCCGGAGCTAGCCTTCGAACCTAAACCGAGATTATTACAACTGTAGATCATAGTGCATCATAAAAGCTCTAAGTTAAGGCTTATAAGCAATAGAGAGCTGCTGTTTAAGCCCGGTTGAGATGCAGTGCCCTTTCCCCACTAACCTACGTCGCGGCTAAAGGGGTGGCCGGAATAGTTTGCTCCTTGTCAAGTGAAAACAAACCTCTGGTCAAATTTGAAAGTAGCTGTCCTCCGTGGGCGAGGACGGGGGGGGGAAGGAGAGTGAGGCGAGACATTCTTACAGGTCCTTTGAAAAGCCGCGATGAGGTGACACTGGGACTAGCAATAAGCCCAGGAGAGGCAAAGACGCCAGGTAAGGCAAAGATTAGTCACGTTCCCAGCAGGAAGAGCGAAAATTGCTCACATCCCCGGAGTCCCTTCCCCTCCTTAAATCTTAGTGTCAAGTGTTATAGCTGGCTCACTCACTTCCCTAACGACATTAGCGCCTAGTTTTGTCTTCTGATTGTCTTTTTTAGCTGTATGAACTTTCCATGGTCACTTCATCTTGTTACCGTAACTTGTGGCCACCCGGTACTTTCCGATAACAAGAAATAAATGCATGAAGCGGTTTCATTTCACAGAAGATTTAGCGCGAGCGCAAAAAACCTACCGTCGCCATTTGTCAAATCGGATTTGAAAATGGGCGTAAGCGATTTGGTGCGAATCGTATCTTCTTAGTATTCTTTTTCCTTACCGGCATCAGAGAATCGGCATTGCGTAGCCAGTCACTTTCAGTCTGAACAGCGACATTTGTCTTTTGAGGTGTCTTTCTTTGTCGAAATTAAATTCGCTGTATTAAAGGAGAAAACGGGGTGGATGCTCGCTGTCTAATGAGATCACTCGGAAACCTTTCATTCCCTTGAGAGGATTCTCTCTTCTCTCTCCCCACTCTTTCTCCACTTTTTGTGAAAGCAAACAAATTCCATTGGAAACGAGTTTTTCTGGGTAATCCCGAACAGCTCAGAGGATTAGCCATCTACCGCCCTTCACCGCGATCCGCCAACGTTCTCCTCGTCAACGAACAAATTTGCCGTACACGACTACTTTCTCCCTTTCTCGTTCGATTTGAGCGCTTATTTGAAATAAGTTGATCATTTTCTTTCGTAATTTGGTTGAAAGTCTTCACGAAAAAAATCGACTGGTTAGTTTTGAACTCTCCTAAAAGTTGGAGACAGCGATCATGAGCCATATCTCATGAATATCTATCTCCCATTAGCATTTTAGAATTCTAATGGAAGTCAAACAAGTTGCATTCTACAATTAGAGCAGTATTCAAAAAACATTCTGCAATTGTACATAGGGACTTAAAGGCATGTGTCACGATAAATTGTAAAAAGCTAAAAAGGGGAAATATGTTCTCCACAAAGGGAGTACAAACCCCTAATGGACGAGACGGGGTTTTACGACGAGAGGTGAGCTTGTAGCGGCCTTGCAAGGCCCAACCGGTGTTGTTCGTCGCCTTCGTGGAGAGCTCCGCCTCCATATCAGGAAGCGGGCTTAGCGCCAGTGCCGTTACTGTCATCGTTCGCTTTCGGGTGGCAGCATCCCATGAGCTAGCCAGCTATGGGGGAGGGGTCAAACTCGTCCAAAAGAACACTGTCTTGACGCTGGTGCATCCAACCGAATCAACAGGTCAGAATTTGGATTCCCATTCCACCGATTGTGTCCGTTCCCCTGATAATTCCTTTGCCACCTCACTCAATTACCAGTGTTGGGAAAATTCATCGTACCCTCTGTCTCTAACCAGTACCCTAATGGGGAAGAAAAGGAGCATGCCGTTTTCTCTTTTAGCCTCGCAGTTTCAACAGTAACCATTTAATAAGTTGACGACAGCCCCTTATGCGTGTACCTCTGCAACTTTTTGCTTATTTTTTTTCGCAATCGTTATAACTTCTTTGACTCACAGTTTTTCGAATAAGATAACGCATGCACACAATTTCGAAATAGAAAAAGGCCAAATAAACCAAATAAAACTAGCCAGAATCGGGTGAAACTCTGACGCGCATGCGCGTCATGCTGTCGTCAACGTGGTAATCATTCTACCTGGCGATATTGTTCTTAGTTCAAAGTCAAACAGAGCCGTCAATCACGTGAGCGCGTCGCAGCGTTTGATGACTTCGGACCTAAAACTCCTTCCTTAAACTCGTAGAATAAAGCGGCCGGGATATCTCTTCAGGACACACTCTTTCTATTTCATTGACTCACGCTCCTTTTTCATCCCATCAGTTTAGCAGTAACTCACAATAAAGAGATAGACATTCATCTGCAGAAGCTCGTCAAAAAACATCGCCGATGACATACGTCGCCCACTCTGCGACTGGCACTTCACTTAATCTGCGTAGTGTAACAATACCGTCAGTTTGCAAAACATTTCACAACAACGATCTGCACATTGGTCGTTTCGAAAAACGGTGTCATCACGCACCAGTTGATTTGACCTTTCAATATTAATGTGGTAGGGAGTTGGGCAACGGTGATGGATTTCCACTAGCCGCTAACGTTTAAACTAGCATCTCTACATTCATACGGGGCGGAAGTGGTTGTTAGGCACGCTTACCACGCGAGCGGTCCGGGATCAAATCCTGGGTCGTGAGTCGCCCGGGCCAACCAAGCCTTCCATCCCTCCGGGGTCGGTTAATTGGTACCAGACTTGTCTGGGAGGATAAAAACACTGACTTGTACATCGGCTGGCCCCGCAAGTCATTGTATAGGCCACATCGCATTCAAACGCCACTACGAATGTACAAATGGAAGTAGAATGCGTGCCGCATCCCCAAAAAGATGATTGATCAACGGCAAATGCTTTATTCTTTTATCTTCTTTCTACATTCATATATATCTTTGTTGGAAAAATTCTTTCTTTTTTCTTTCTTATGATTGTTTGAAATTTTGTAGGGATGTTTTCCAAACAGCGCAAACAGTCATGACATCAGAGATTTTGTGTAGAACTAATAATTATGGCTTGTTCAGTCGTCATCAACGCAGCTTGGTGTAGTGGCGAGTGGCGCACTTCGCAATTCCCGCAGTCCGCAGATCTCATCCTCGGCCGTACACAGTTCAGGCCAACCAGACCTTTCATGCCCTGCGGTCAACTATCTGGTAACAGACATGCCCGAGTGATAAAAACGCTATTTGGTGCCACCGTAACCCTCGCAGCACTCAATTGTGAGAGCCAAGTCGCACTGGAAGTGCCAAGGTGCTGTGGTGTGCGCAGTACCAACAAGATTGTCACGGCCACAGGCTTTATCCTTTAGCCCCTTCAACTACTACATTGCTCTACCTCCCTTGTTTTTGCTTGGCAAATGTGAGGTACCGTCTCTCCGGGTCCGCAACACTATTAGAAATGCGCCATGTATCTGCTGCTCCTTCAGTACCTTGTACCTAGGATTACCTCTGAGTTTTCGCTAAACCGCCTAGTTGTGCACCAGAAGCAAGAATAGCAAATTCGTTGAAGCAGTTTGATATGGAGCAGACACGGCAAGTCTCTTCGTTGCAGTGCCTAGGCTAGAAGGAATGCGAACGTAAGAAATACGCGTACATGTTTCAGAGTGAGTTTTTTTTTTCACTACACGCCATTGATTTAATAGACGTCTCGCCGTTACACTGCTAAGTAGTAATGGTCAGTAGGACCGTGAACTTTAAACCATTCTGTTGTCTGAGACATGAGCTCAATTGTCGTCGGCGCGAACTTGAGTAGAGAAACCAGCTTCTGTTGTGTCCAGCAATATTGTGGTGTCAAGAAATTTATCTCATCTTTGTTATGCTCATCACTAACACAAACACAAACTTGATTATTCGACAGCACACTGAAATCGCGGAGGGTGGCGAGGTCAAGCAGTAAGGCCGATTGTCAGACTTTGCGCACATCGGTGCGATAACGCTACTAAGCGATTCGCCTAAGCGTCCGCGTCACGCTGCGGTACCAGCAATTGAGTGATTCGACTATGGCCGGACGCGACCGCATACGCTCCGCGATCGCCGCGACTCGCAAAGCTGACATTTAGTTTTTGTTTTGTAAATATTTTATCGAGTACATCAGTTCTGGCGCTGTTAGTCGCTATTTTCGTTGCCACGTTCTCATGAGCGAAACGCCCTAGAGCGTCTCGAAGTCGTCCTCTTCTGTCTCTCCACATTCCTATGTGCTTTGGTCTGGCTGAATTGCAGCATGATGCCCTTCTGACCTTGTCCTCGATCGCAATGAGTGAGTCCTCCCACGGCGTGAAGATCTAATAGCGTTCCGCCTCGGTCGTCTGCTTCTCGCTCCTCTTCTCTCCGCAGGGATACTTCAGGCTGCTCCGTCGGTGTGTCGTATTGGGATGTCTTCTTCAAAACTCCTCGTCGCTGAGCTATCGTCGATTCGGGTTGCGCAACTCAAATGTGACATCGCCTAACTCTGACATAAGCAGACCTGCGCAAAAGGTGCCGAACATGTTCTCATTTGCGTTGAACACCAGTAAGTCAATCAAGTCTACATAGTTGTGCCGTTTTTTACAATTTTTTATTTCGAGCCTTCTGCGACCCTTTTGTGATTTGATCATCGTAATCATCATCATCGAAGAGGGCTGGTCATTGCAGAGGAGATGTTGACCACGTGAAGAAGAAAAAGGAAGATCGCGGCCAAACACAAACGCGCTGACGAATTGCTGATTGTTTTTATTTCAGTGAAAAAGAATATTACACAGAAGCGAACGATCCAATCATTGTTTAAGTAAGTTCACTATGTGCACTTTAATGCCCTCTGTAAGGCATGGTGTAACTGCAGACTTGGCAGCACACATGGCATCAAATAGCGTTGAGAGCATCAAAAGGCACATGCAATATCTGCTTTTTCCCAAGGCTGTCGCCACATTTATTGTCGTGTCTGCAATTACGACATGCCTAAACACGCGGAGAAACATAGTTTACTTTGACAACGATGTCTTGCCAATTAAGCGTAATTCACTGAAGAGTCCTTGTTGAAGTAGGAGGGACCCGAACAGAAAATTCCAGTCATCTTCCAGTTGACCATTAGTGGCTGATCCGTGCCGCCACTAGTAACCAGTAGCCTACCAACAGGAACGCACGGCTTCGTGGAAAAAAATTCAAAAAAAACTTTCGACACCCACACACCCACGCAGGAAATGTCGATCCCCAATAGCTACCAATGGCTTGAGGAGCCCCCACCAGGGTGAAAATCGTGTCGAGTACGTGGTCGCAGAGGTACGACCCCCCCCCCGAAATCGAGATCCTGGCACGACCCCCTCTAACAGAGCAAATTAATTCAATTAAAATAATCCTGCAAAAAATCAAAAAAAATCTGCAAAATAATGTTATGGACGCCTCATCTTGTCATCTATGCACTGTCTTTCATCGCTGCATACTTTTGTGTATTTACTGAAATATCGACTCGAGGAAAGAGGCATTAACTTTGTGTGACCTCAAGGCGAGGTTCGTTCAGAAACGCACAGAAATCCTGAAGACACGGGGTTGCGATTCAATCTTGATTCTTGCTTGAGTATATCAAAACAGCCGAGTGTATCAAAGGCCGATTCAACGGCAGCTGCGGCGCGATTGTCACTGGGTCAGATTTGCCGAAATTTCAAAAAAAAAAACGTCCGAATCTACACCCTCGATGAAAAGGTTGCATTCCTCCATTTCACAACCTTTGAAGCAGCTTGAGGTAGAGTTAGATAGAGCTGGATTTCGCGTTTCCAACAAGCATCGAAATTGCTCTGGAAGCCTTCCTTGCAGAAAGATAGGGTCTCTCAAATTTCGTCGAGTAAATGTCGAGGAGGCCGAAATTTTCACGCGAGTTTTTGCCACTTCAAGAGCAATATATCTCTTATATTGTAAGATCCTGAAAAAGGGAAGATAGTTTTGGAAAGCGGAAGGTTTGCGCTTCCTGATGGTCTGTTTAGTTTTCTTCTACAGCTTTTTGGTTGAAGAGATAATTGCGTCGAGGATCTATCGAGGTCGGATCCGGCCACCTGGAAATCCGCTCCCTCATTCACCATTGCAAGTGTGACTCGTTGGCAACACTCGGAATGTGTCTAGAACAATATCTTTGAACGCAAACAATAAGAATAGGAGCAATCGTCATCATCCGATTTGGTATTGGTATAAGCCATGCATCCCTCCTCCACTCACAGTTGCAGAATCGATTGAAAGGTGTTATATGATGGGGACCTTCGAACGAAACTGTATTGTAGTAGACATAGTGTGTTGTGCTATTCCTGTAACCTAAAAAACAACTTCATTTGCCCAGCGCTTTTTCTTCACGGTTGTCGTTTTTCCGACAGGGTCCCTAACAACAGCGTCATTCTCAGCGAGGTATTAAGGGAGAAGGAGCGAGTGATAGGCGGAGGAGGTGCCTTTGCAGCGCGTGCGCACATGTGGCAGTCTTCTTTGCGGGGATGCACTTTCATTCTTTGTACTGCCTTCAAATACGCCCTTCTCATGAAGGTGGAGGAATGGAGCGACTGAACCTGCAAAGAAAATTTAATATCATTTTTTTCGGATATTTTCATTTTCTGCTGCGCTATACCCTATTACCTATCTGCACCATGATACCACTTCTGTTACTGACCCCCAAGAGTACGACCCCCCATGGACCAGCCCAACAGGTACGACCCCCCTGTCGAGGATTTCCTCGACCGATATTCACCCTGCCCAGTACGAAGCCCTTGTCTTAGTGAGCCGGAAGACGTGCAACTTCGTCCTTTTGGTCCACACATTTCCTGAGGTTCTCATCCAAACGTCAACACACACAAGACGACCCCTCTGCCTCTCTACACAACCCATCCTCAACATCCTTCATTTGGATTCACCCTTGGAAATGCTCAAATACGACCTTTAATGTACACCATCCGCACTGTGGAAAAGCAAAAGCTACCCCACCTGAAAATATTAGGTTGGAAAGAAAGTTCTGCAACACTCTTTCTAAAATTTTCTTTTTTTCTGAAAAATTCATAGGTAACATTTATGACTACCAAATGGTAGAGCATTCTCAGGCTTCAATCCACGAGGTGGATATAAGTGCTGCAGTCAGTAGTTATCCAAGAAAATTCAAAAAACCTCGACCACTGGTAAATCCATACTCCGAGTCACTGTCTAGTACAAATGTCTCCATAACTATGGATTCGTGTCAAAGACCAACACTATCTGCAATAGCTTCAATAGGCATGTCGTTCACCGCTACAGCGTGTTTCACCTTTACCAGCGCTTTCGATCTTTTGATATTTTTATAAGAAGCCAGCAGCGTCCCACACTCCATTACAGTAGGGCTCTTACGGAAGCTCCACTACAAATTCTTCGTTATGGGCACCATTGTGTAGGTAGAGGTCTAGGCTGCGGAACTCCAGAAGCTGGCCGAGGCAGCTCGTCAGGAGCCCTCGTACCGCGACAATATTCATTTCTTTCATGACATTGCGAATCACCATGATCCGAAATGAGCCCGGTAAGAAATTCTGGAGTTGCGGCAAGATTTCTTACCTCTCTTAGCGTAATTCCCCTGGTCGAGCTGTAAATGAGTGCTACCTATCCTGGACCTTAAATCATCATCTTGATGACGAAATAATTAGACGATCAACTCCAACTCGAAAGTGAGGTCGCCTCCTTTCTCGACCCGCACTCCGCTGGGTTTTGGCAAAGGAGCATCAAGAAATTTTCTGAGCGTTGAAGACAAGTGGTGGACACTCATGGTAGATATAAGACCGGTCAGGAGTTGTAAACAAAAAAGATAAAATTAAAATCAAAAATTGAAAAAGGTGTTGCAGGACTTTCCAACTTAATACAAATACAACTCCTTGTGTAAAATGATTTTTCAAAACGGGAGTCATTTGTTTTTTTTTGAATTTAACTGTAGCGATCACAACCTACCATGATTTCTAATGAATTTCTCCTTTGAAAACTGTTGCTACGCGTGTTCAGAGCAACTCACCAGCTTCCTCTAATATTTGTTATTTATTTGCTTATATATAGTTGCACTTAAAGTGCGCCAATAGGCAGGTAACCTGCACTAGTAAAGGCAAACACGAGACGAATTGTAAGAAAGATAGCAAACAGTTAACAGTTCAAATAGCAGTTAACAAACAAAAACTACTGAATGCTCCCTACAGAAAGCGCATTAACATTCCTTAAGCTTTACGACATCCAACGGGAAAAGTAGCCGTTTCCATATGCAAAGATTGATTATTTATTTGTTTATTTATTACTATGCACTCGTAGGTGCACTACAACAATTCTTCAGGAACCAAATCAGTTATAAATCAAGTACATTGATTTAAAATAAAATCAAATTAGCACTATTTTATCCACAAATTACAAACTAAATTAAAAATTATATTATATATTGAACTATATTATATATAAATTAAAAATTATAAATTATTATAATATAGGATGATGAAAAAAATGAATAAACGATAATCTTTCGGTCGAGTCACAAAAGGGTATCATGCAAGAATAAGAATGGCAGGGAGAAAACGTCAGTTTTTTTACAGTTCTAGCTCCGGTCGCCTCTCACGGTCAGTGTCGGTGACGAGTGGAATAGACTTCGATGAGGAATTCATATTTCCCATACGACAGAATGTCCTCGCAGATCTCCAGCTCACAGAGAACGTTCCCAATTCATCGACGGTCAGCTTTGTCATCTTAAGCTATGGTGGAAATGAATTTGATTGATGGCAACATTTGTAGGCATCCGACAGCAGATTCATTTCAAAGATCTGCTAGCATCGAAAGCGGAACGTCGTCAGGCTTTGGAGGATCGTATGGACTCACGGTGAGTTAACTGCACATGGTAAAGGAAACTCCATGAGTTGATCTGCCATCTTTTTCACGTGTTGCTTTACTTCTGACTGATCTTTTTGGGACATCAGCTAAATACTAAGTAGACGCGTAGGACGCGTCACTGATCCTTTTCGATCACTTTTGAATCCCTAGGTACGAAAAAAATTCAAAATGTAACAACATCACTGTAAAGGCTATCGCGCATTACATGTCTGGTCTGTCGTGGTTCGGGAGCGGTTGCCCTCCTAACCCTCCAACACGACGCATCGAGGTGGTTCGGGGCCCCCGTGGCCTTTCCCAGGCACACGTCGTTCTACGGGTCCTTCCCGGGGATCATGCGCGGTTTCCCGCACGCATGACCTCCGCACCCCGGGGCCTTACAGGGTTCCTAACCCAGGAACGGGGGGTTACAGGGCCATGCCCCGCGGTAACAACCCCTTGATGCACGCCAGACTATTGACGACCTATTGCCCTTACGGGCCCCAGCCCTGGCGCTCCCCCAAGCTTACCCGTGCTGCTATACTTGAACACAACACTACACATCTTGGACTCATAGTTTATTGGCGATAACGTCCTTTACGCACTACAACTTAACTTCCTGCCGAGCGTGGAGAAGCCCGGCCAACGCTTGTAGTGTCTGCAGCCAATAGCGGTAACTGCGGTAACATCGGCCTGCAGCCGATAGTGTCCCTCGGGTGTAGCGGGACACTAACTTACCAGCGCTCCGAGCGAACGGGACAGCATGCCCGAACATGCTGACGGGTGCTAGCAGGCACCCCTAGCCGTTCGCCTTCCTCGCGTTGCCCGACGACCGTCTCTCCCGGAGGAGACGAAGAGCGCCGACTGGCAGAGGCGACCCTTTATATAGGCCTCGGCTGGAGGCGTGGCCGGAGGCGGAGCACGCGCCTCTCGCCGGTGCGTGCGCCGCCAAGCGACCAACGGCGCGACAGGGGGCCGGGCGCGCGGTGCGCCCACGACCGTCGTCGCGAACCCGACACAGGCACACAAATCTGATTCATCT
>MU899500.1:0-12553 GCA_036418205.1 Ostertagia ostertagi | reverse complement strand
GCGAATCTGGTGTGCTGCCCTCTAATCGTGAGCTCCGGCTTTCAAGAAAGTAGCGATCGATGGAGCGTTTTCAAATAACTCACGTAGCACGACAGCCCTTTTCAGGAAATCCATCCATTTTAACTTCTGTTTGGCTCTGAAAACTCTTAGATAGGTCTCGGACTTCGAGTCTTATCGCTAGCAAATCGCGCCAGCTATTGGTAGCAAAGTCTTTCCCTCCTCTGTAGTTTTTGAATGAGGAAAATTTCTTCTAGAGCAGTGATAATGTTTGCTTTCAGCTGAAAATCCAACAATTGTCCGACTGGCCATGTATATCGAGGGCATGTCATCCTTTCGAACACAAACAATGGTAAGAACCAATAGTCAGTGAAACAACTGACCCTTTTCGTATATAATTTACCACTTTTTATATTCTTTCGGTGAAACTCACACGTACATATCTGGATTATTTGCAGGACTTCCAATTGGATGTCTACTTTCAACAGTTTTGGAAAGATCCTAGGCTGGCTCATAACGAAACACGGTGAGGAACTCATTAATCATGAAGAGATGGCATAAGAAATAAAAATGCAGGAAGCATTCAAGGATGAACAACCTCTCTGGGCGAGGCGCCACGCAATCGACCAAAAATATCCGATCGCGGGGGATTTGTCGGCAATTGAGTAAAATGAAATGGATACCCGACAGGAGGCCCGTTCGAGCGGCGAGGTGCAGAAGTCAACGGACAAGATCGCAACACTAGCAAATTGCAGGCATTTCGGCGTCATGTCAATAGGAATTTTACCTCGTACGTCCATCCTTGCTATCAGCGCTGCGACTCGTCCGCTGACTCTGCCTTCGTGCCCCGCGATGGGCCTCCTGGCTGGCACCCAAATAAAATATGTGTACTGGGGGACTAGCAAAAGTGTAGGGATCCGTCACAGGCTCTTGCTACCCGTGGTCTCAACTATATTTATAATGTTCTGATACTAGTAGGCGCAGGCTCATTGCACCACCGGTGCTTATGAAGAAATATAAAATTATTTGAAATTGCTATTGAATGGCGGAAATAAGCATTGTTTGAAGACAGGCAGATCCTCTGGGGGTGTTGTACGATGAGCCTTTAGCAACACAGACTTTGCTTCTGGCGGCCCAGCGGGACTGTACCCTCCCAACACTCTTGCGCCTTACGACTGGCCGCCCTCTCGCCGGACACTCGAGCGCGGATAGTAGGCGTTTAGCCATCGCACCGCAACCGTTAACGTTTGGTGATGCCGCATAGAACGGAAAAGTCATGTCAAAATGCGAAAAAGTCAACCCACAGAAAAGGCGAGGTGTGATCACTGAGTATTCGTACGGTTTTTTCTCTTCATAACTGCATTTCTTCACCTTGGTTTAATGGGCTGGCCTTTACCGTAAACTTCGCCATTTAAGATAGCTCCCATTGAAATGTGAAACTTGAGCTGCCAAGTGCAGTACATGAAAAAAAAACATGAAAAATTATCAAAACCCGTGAAACGGGAAGCTATCTTCACCCGTTGATTTTGGAAGTGGACGAGTTTACCGCCAATATTAAAGAGTGGTTACTGCAGACAGGCTGCCTGTTCATCATTTCCACTTGCCGGCGGTGGGCGTGTCTGGCAATCGGACTGACTTTTGAGACACCGGGGCCTTATCACACCCCTACTAGCACTGGCAAAAGGCCACCTATCATCCAATCAGACTCTCCTCTAACCTATCCTGTTCCCACTTCCTCTTCAATGAACATAAGTTTTATAGCGATTCTTGTCTTTAACTCGCCTTTCAGGCGTGTACTGATCCGCGACAAGGAGGTGCTGTCAAGGATGTGGCGTCCGGACGTATACTTCGCGAACGCTCGAATAGCGGAATTCCACGAGGTCAGTGAAATGGCTTCCTATCTATCAAATTTCACCAGGACAGGCTTTTTCTGAACACATCTTCTCAATATTCAGGTCACGCAACCAAATTTCCTGCTATGGATCGAGCCGGATGGCTCGATTCTTTTTGACACGCGCATCTCCATGGTGGTCGTTTGTACGCTAAACCTCGAAAAATGGCCTCTGGACTCGCAACGGTGCCATCTTCGGATATTAAGCTGTGAGCTATTTTTATCACGTAGAGGGTCCGAAAGTCGTAGTGCATCCTGAGGTTACCTGGGTAATCCAATATGTACCCTAACTGTGGGATAAGTGTGGTTCGAAAAAAAACTTGTAGTAAAAAATATAGGTGTGAGAGATGTTCCCAGACAGTATTGCTAGCAGGTAGGTGGCTAGTTAATGTTCATGCAAAAGGTGAAACTACCGGCAGAAAACAACAGAGGATCGAAAAATCCGGAAATGATCCTTTACCTGCGCTACTTTTAGCTTCATGTTTTGAAACTGGTAATCCGACACCTTTCGACATTTCCGGCCCCGCGAGGGGCCTTCTCAAAAATTGGCAGGGAGGCGAGGCCCTTTCTTTTGACGCCCGTCTCTGACGCACCTGGGTGGGCGACGAGGCTGGGTCTTTTTGTATGTGGCCGCGCGGCTCACTTTTTTTGTGGTTGTGGGCACGATGCCGCTCTGCTGAGCGATGCACCCAACACACCTCGCCAGTCCCTGGGAGTGCCGGGAACATGCTGATTGTACGACGGGCGGACAGCCCTTTGACAATCGCGTCGTACTCTACGCGGGCTTGGCAGGACTAGTCGACCAGTCCTGCTGATTGCAATAGTATCGAAATTGTTCGGTAGATCATTGATTTGGTAACGCCCGTTGTTATTGCGTCCGTGTTCAGTGAGGTTCCTATTTTGATTACAAAAATCTAGCGAAACTTCTGTGATCACGAGGGAATGCCACTGAATATTATGTGAGCTCCCCCCAGCCCTGAGCGCGGGCATTGTTCCTTAGGTAGTCAGAATTTGGTTTGGCACCCTGTAGCCTACATAGCGCGATAAGGAACACTCAGGAGAAAAACACTTCCGCGGATTAAGAGACACTTCCCCTTCGGAATAGGAGGGTCAACTCATTTGGCCAAGAGAGTTAGGATAAATGAGCATGCTGGGTTAATAAATAAGTTCTGAAATATTTAGGGTACAAAATATAATTCACAAAATTGAAATAGCGTTAAGGAGCTCCTTTACTCACACCAGACCGAAATATACCGAAATAAAAAACAAATTAAAAATGATAAAAAGTAATACAATTAAAAAATAACAAAAATATTTGTGAAAAATAAAATTATCAAAATCTAGAAATATCGTACCAAAAAGATCTTTTGCCATCGTGTGGCGAAATTTTGATCGGTGAAGTGGCGCTGAGGGATTGATACGAGGATAAAATTAGAGAGAGCGAGGTCTGTACTATAAAGAAGTCACGCTGTACGTGGAGTCGTCATGTCTGCGATCACCATCTTTCCTTCCTCCAGTAGCTCCCAGCGTCCGTCCGTTCCGTGATCCATCGGAAGGGTGATGTCATTTTCAACAGGTAGACTAGAATACTATTCTCTTTGAGATTTCCCTTGGTAATTGTTATATAAAATATTGATGTAATTTTGAGGAGAGAAATCGTTATTTTGGCTTTTGGTCCACATCGCCTTTGACAGTGTGCAGATTAGCCCTAAACCCTGCTCCTATGTCCAAAAGACGGTGTAGACCTCAGTGGGCATCACATGAGATGCACATTGTTTTGGAAGGATAATTTGTAAATCTTTCCAAGGAGAACGTGTTTTTAGAAAATAGAATGCCTCTCTACAAAAAATGAATTGAAGACGTTAATAGAAGCGTATTCCAGATGCCTACACAACGGATCAGCTACAAATTGAGTGGATTGAAGAAACTCCGATTACGCGAAATCCTAACATCGCAATGTCTGACATGCATATTGTGGACTTGTATCCAGGGCTTTGTGATGGAAATTATTCTACAGGTGGGTCTGATCCTGGACCCTAGATTTGAAGATCAGGTGTTGTGATTAACAAGGGAGGTCGTTCAGGGTGTGCCAAGCTTTTTCAAAACGGTTTCTTGCATGATATAGGGGCACATGCGGGAACCACAGAACCATGGTTCATTTTTCCTGAACGGCCCTCTGAATACCAGAAAAGGGGTCCCTAGTTCGATTCCTCGTGGTGACAAATTTTTGCATTTCGAGTTGACGTTTCAAAATTCGCGCAAAATGGAGTTAGCATGAATAATTAGTACCATATTCATGATTAGGACCGTCAGTAACCCTTAAAAT
Source organism: Ostertagia ostertagi (assembly GCA_036418205.1). NCBI lineage: Eukaryota > Metazoa > Nematoda > Chromadorea > Rhabditida > Trichostrongylidae > Ostertagia > Ostertagia ostertagi. Next base: position 8,339 of record MU899500.1, on the reverse strand, counting down.
AGACTTTGATTGAAAAACTGGTGGAAAAGTTGTGACATCACAGTGGGGCCGTTTTGGTGTCACACCTTTTTCACCAGTTTTTTGCGCGAATTTTTGAAACGTCAACTCGAAATGCAAAAATTTGTCACCACGAGGAATCGAACTAGGGACCCCCTTTTCTGGTATTCAGAGGGCCGTTCAGGAAAAATGAACCATGGTTCTGTGGTTCCCACATGTGCCCCAATGTCATGCAAGAAACCATTTTGAAAAAGCTTGGCACACCCTTGAACGACCTCCCTTGTAAGGTGCAGAATTCAGGAGGAAGCGTTTATCCACTTCAGTTAAAAAAAAACTTTTAAGAGATCAATGTAGTTACCAAGGTCAACTTGACGTTAAGGGAAAATTTCTGATAACTAACAAATACCGAAGGGGGTCTAACAGCTATTCGCCCCTTCTCTCACCCCCTCTACTTCCTGAAGTGCTGTCGGGTTCGTGGGAGGCTCAGCCTAAACCGACCGTCACCTCCTACGTTCACATCACGATGGCGTAGGGAAGTGGGGAATACTGCACCTGATACAGCAATTTTCACACACTTCTGCATTTCATATTTCATGACTTTTAGGATCAGACTCACTTAAAAATTCCTCATACCAAAACAACCCTTTCTCTACAAAACACGACTCCATCGACATCAACTGCTCTCTATAACACCGAAAAACAAGCCCGCTCTAAAGATCGCACTCCGTCCCTCGCCTCCCCCCCCCTCCTCCCCCCACATTCCATGCAATTTTCAGGCAAATGTGCACTCTTGTGCAGTCCACTGTTTGACATCCAACCTTTGATGAATGCATTTTATTGCTTATTTTCATTCAAAGTGCTACCAATCATAGATGATATATAACCAGATATGAGATAGTTCTGATAGATAATCAGAAATGAAAGTTTGTTCAAATACGGTTCGAATCTCACGTAGTGCATTTCAGGAAACGTGGGAAGTGTGTGTGACCTGCGGGAGTTCTTGTGAAACGCGAATGCCCACCATGGGTAATGCAGTCCGGCACGTGTCCCATACCCTAACATCGTCGTCCAATATCATGGTAAGGCTACTCCTTCATCGGACATAATCGAATAGAAACTCTGACTTGTACAGATTGTCGGGTTTCCGCGAATCGCTGAACCGGTAGACTATGACGGTCATTCAAATGCCATGTTGGCATGAATGATCGACGGCGCTGGCGCATCCCGAAAGGGACTGAGCAACACCGGGACCTTTGCTTTTGCCTAGTAATACGGATAAACTTCCGAAAATCTTTTTTTCAGGTTTTCATTCTGGCTTGACGTCGATGCGGTTCCTGCTAGGGTTTCTCTGGCCGATTACCACTTTGCTCACTCTTTCCATCCACGCAAGCCAATGCTGCTAGAATGGCACTACCAGAGGTATTTATTTTTGCTCCACAAATTTTTACAGCTAAGGGCACTATTTTCTGCATTTCCCACGTCATTTTGCACCCACCAGGGTGTGAGCTGGATAATCGAATTGATGGGGTGTAGGATGAAGTTGGTGGAGTAAAATTTTACTCTATATTGTCGTGAAAGCCGAAAATGGTCAAAGGCCAGGTGTTGTCGAAGATGGGGTGACGGAGCCCATGAGGCCGGAAAAGCTGCGGTTTCCACAGACGATATCGGCGAACACGGGTCAGAGTTAACCTCGGCTTCAATTCTCGTGAAGCGGTGATTTTACAAATACATGACGGGCTAATTGGAAGGTAGCCGGTATGGGATGTGATCCGATATTTGAGTCCCTGGCTCTACTCTGGGATGTTGGGTTTTCAAGAATTCATATCTTACACTTAATTGAAGGGTTTGGACCCTCATACTCTGATTCAAGGTGTCCTATACAAAGCGATCGATGTTATGTGAGCCTGCATGATGTGACGTCCTTTATAGATCTCGATTTTATCGCCCTGATGCTCTCGGTCTATTGTACATAGAATTGTGTCTGCCATCCGCTCGATTCAAAAAACCGCTTTCTTGTCCATTTCACGACTGGAAGGTCCGTTTTTGTGAGTTTAGTGTGGAGATTGTATTTGGCCGAAATACCCGGTCGTAGATTATAGCTGGTAATTATAGGAGATCTGTTCTTTTCAAGAATTTGGGCAGATTTTCGCAGAATCCCTCCAAAATTCGGAAATTTCCACCTTTCTGAAAATTTTCATAGTTTCAAAAGTGACGCCCCTCCCATCCTCCTCCCTACTCAACGCACACAACTTGGGAACACTGAAGCAGTCTTGAAAATGTAGGCCGAAGTCTCTCAATGGTAAGATAAGAACAACGTTGTCGCACCATTAACACGTCGACGACAGCATGACGCGCATGCGCGTCAGATTTTCACCCGGATGGGACTCGTTTTGATCGGTTTATTTGGCATGTTTCATATTTCAAAACTGTCTGGATGCATAATCTTATCCGGAAAACTGTGCACCAATTAACAGTGGTGGAATTGTTGAAGGAGTAATGTCTATTTGAAAATAATAATAAAAAAGTTGTCGAGATGCGCACAACGGGCTGTCGTCAACGTGTTAAACTATGGAGGTCTGAGAGTAGGATGAGGTCGGGAAGCGTGGGGGGGGTTGGATGGTGGTGAGGGCGAGGAAGGGGTCGTAGATGGTGCCTAGTCGTTAACTCGACGATAGTCATATGCCTTGGGACAACCTTGTCAACCAGCGAACCAGCAGGTAAACTACAGATCTCGTAAAGCACCTTAATGCGGCTTCACACGGCAGTTAATTAACGCGGATCCAGCAGGTAGCGATAAGCGTTTAACAGCCTTGCCAATTACAGTATCACCTACCCTAGAAGCTCCCAGTTCTTTTCAAAGTTGTCAGCCATGAAGGCTCTTACACGGTTCCATAACATTTGGCCAGGTACCACCAACGCTGTGTTAGCAGTAAGGCTTCATAGGACATTCAGAGAATATTCTCACCTCAATCGAGTTTGAAAGTGACCTTTCTTCTTCTTTCGTTCCGAATACAGATGTAGACAAATGCACAAAACGGGCGCGATCTCTTTAGCGGATTCTCCTTTCCAGTAGCTCAGCAATTTAGCCACACCCGGCTAATGGCTTATTTTCGCGGTACGGGATGGCGACGAGCGCTACACGCTTAAACAATGAGGCATTTGCCGTGTTAACAAACTTAAGGGCGGAAGTGGTGTAGTGGCAAGTGGCGCGCTTACCACGCGAGCGGTCCGGGGATCAAATCCTGGGTCGTGAGTCGCCCGGGCCAACCAAGCCTTCCATCCCTCCGGGGTCGGTTAATTGGTACCAGACTTGTCTGGGAGGATAAAAACACTGACTTGTACATCGGCTGGCCCCGCAAGTCATTGTATAGGCCACATCGCATTCAAACGCCACTACGAATGTACAAATGGAAGTAGAATGCGTGCCGCATCCCAAAGGATTGTCACACGAGCAAATTCTTCATTCTTTGTGCCTTTAAACAACTCACGTGAGAAAGTGTAGCTTTATTAGTTTGTTTTTCGGAGTGATGAACCGAAGTTTTATCATTGTCCGAACTACGCACAGCGCTCAAGGTTGCACACTTTTAGCATCGACATGCAGGATGAACTGCTTCGTAAACACTAATACTTATAGCTTCCACTCCACATCCAACGAGAAAGCCGCCGGAAGGTCTCGTTCAAAAAGCACATCGCGTTTTCGACAAGTTTCGTGGTCGAGGAGAGCACCGAACTCTGGAGGAAGTAAGTTGTTCCAGCTCAGAACCGGAATGGAAAAAGCTATGCATAAGCAATGTGTGCCCAATTTGCTCGAAAGTTCTCACCATCAACCTATCATAGACCGTAATCCGCCACCGAGATGGTGAGAGGTTTCCAAAGGCGGCCTCCCACGTCGGGTAAGGAAGCTTGGTCCCCGCTGCTGCGAGGCTCCCCTCTCGCCCGGCGAAGTTCGGCTACAATTTGCTCGCTCAGAGGTTTTGGCTCTCCTTCAGGTTAGGTCAATCTGCCAATGCCTCAAACATCCATTTAATCACTTTGCCTTTAAAGCTTGCAACACACACTGCTGTTACCTTGAAATTGAATGATGTTCTAAATTATGGTAACTGGTTGTCTTAGAAACAGCAATTATAATCTGTTTTGAGAAGCCACTTTGCAATTTTAGATTCAAAAGATACGGCAGGGGACCTCTCTTTGCAGGCACCGCCTTGTACATATTGTCCCGCCCTTTCGGTGATATCATGCCAGCTTCGGTGACATGTTCGGTGGAAGGACGTTAGAAGATAGTCCCAGCAACACTAGCGCACTGAGGAGCTAGTTCACCAATAGGTCGTCCAATGATGTCATCAAACCCGCTCTACCTCTCAGCCATCGTATTCACTGCCTTTAAGTTCTTATCATAATTCACTCAAAAGTCACTCGCCCTACTCCGGCATCGTAGAGACAACAAACCCCAAAAATACCCGGCTACGCCAACACGTCCATTCATCTATCCACCATTAGAAGACAAGAAACCTTTTGCGATCCACGTCCTATCAATGAGAAATCATAGTATGACCCCGCTATACTGCCGGCACAACAACTCGGAGAATCATTGTGTCGCCTCGAAAGCCAACAAGCAAAAGATAGGAAGAGCTTACCTCACATAACAGAGCTAATGCTACAAGATAAGCCTACGGTATAACCAACGGCGAGCACCCCAGGCTGGAGGGACCGTACGTAAAGCGACGGTCGAAGAAAATATCTTAACAGGGAGCTAAGGTGACTCTGATGTTGAGAGGAGCCGTAAAAACGAGGTCAAATTTCACTCCCACACAGGAAATTATCGACCGAGCCATGGAAGATAAACCGCCGGATGAGAGGCACCAACAGTGAATAGTCTAACCCTTCACAAGATGGCCAAGGTAATATTATTCAGCAGTACACAGATATCTTTGGCGGACCATATATATATTTGAGCGATTGAGAGCACGATTACATCACAAGGGCGCCTCCAAAAACAAATACCAAGACAAATGGGTAAGTGTGCGAGTGTTTAAATATGATATGAGTACAGTATCATTAGGGGACATAAATTGTGCGTGGGTGCTCATGGTACTAACGAGTCCAAACGGCCGTACGAACCGTAAGAAGTCCGATACCCCTTCTTGCCCTGTTCAATTTCAAGCGAGAAAGAACTATTCTGCGTGTTGACCGCGAATAACGCTATCATGCAAATACAGATGATACTGATGAGTAAGCCGCTGAAAGGCAATGATTTCCAAATGAAACGAGAAGCAAACCAGCTCGCCCAAGCCACAAACTGAAACAGTGGACGTAGCCTTCCGAGGTGAGTGTATCGAGTCAACGATTATGTGTGAGTGCCACTTTCGCATCACAAGGAGACACATAGCTCTCGTGGTCCGTAACATATCCCCCCCGATTGTGACTTTCCATAGGCTTTCATTTGGATCCTAGATCCTGCTAGTCCCCGCAAATCATCAAATAGGAGAAAAAGACTAATAAAGAACACACGCGCGCAGTTACCAGAAGAGCCTACGTCTCCCTGCTAGTCATAAACATCCAAGCAGTTATTTTGTCTGAGGTGCCAAAAGAAGATTAGCCTACCCTCTTAGATCAGCACGAATGATGTTTTACGGGCGTTTTCATTCTGTTTGCTATTAGCAAACCTCTGCGATTCCATTTTCGACGCACACCTTCCGCACCCATTCATCCACGCGACCTGCACTCTGCCCATGCCTTCTTCAGGGTGATCTGAAGTTTTGTAGAGCACATACATTTGGCGCTGCTTCAAAGGTGTAACAATGCAGAGACCTAGGGGTATTAGGTGGCGTTCCAATGTCACTAATTCTTCGATATCTCCGAGCAGCATGAACTCGATAAAGTCGCTACATTAGACGATTCTGCTTATTGTACGGATGCTCGGTCCTGTAAGAAGTTCCAAGTAGACTACTCGTGTGGCTTTCTATCCACTACAGATGTGGAGTCTTTAGAGTGTCTGGCTGGGTTTTCACATCAATTTTTTCATTTTGGGTGTACGAAAGTCGACAAGGGGAGACCTAGTTTCTGCATCTGATAATTATCCTGGTGGTAACTGTAACTTTCGAGTCCCCGAATTTTCCATCTGTGGTGGTTCCAAACTTATTGAAGAGTTGAACTGTTGCTCATAAGGGCTTCTCTGATAGGTTAGACTGCTGCTAGATGTAACGTGCCAGAGCCCCTAGTGAGTTCAATTTGAGGACTGACTCAAAGTGAAGTAGTTATTTCACTAGTTTTGAGAACTTCATGAAATTTGGTTTCATTAGGAAGAAGACATTGTACCCTTTCACATAGTGCACAGAAAACGAGATGGAAAATGGAGTGACCCCTGAAAAGCGGATATTGACGCGCGCTGCAAGCGGTCTTCATATTTGGACGCACTGCTGTACTTTTGTAGATAACAGTTATTTTTGTTGCCCCTACACTTTTCCACTGTGCTCTCATAGTGCGGCCTCTCAAAATTGGCCGTGAAACTTCTCAGCACAGAGACCTCCGCTGAGTATGGCCTTTTGAACGGCAAATGTCTGGTAAACAATTGCTTGGAAATGTGACCCTGGTTTTGTAAAAGCCCTAGATCTTCCACACTGGTCGCATTATTGAGACCTGTGTGCTACGAGTGATTTATTGTCCATAACCTTTTTTACCAAAAAAACGCCTATAGTTGTTTGCTCTTGAGAGTATATGAATCTTCAAACACGTGACCTGGGACACTCTTTGACACAGCGCTTTAACAACAGATGCAGCCCCAAGAAACTGTCAGAAGTTAGCAAATTCCAAGCGATAAGCATTATCACCCCACAAAACGGCAACATTTCACTCACATTTTTTTTTGTGTCCGCGGATTCGAGGAAAATTTTCAATGACACCACGAAGCCTTTTTTCCCCCGCTTTCACAAATATATGAAACCCTACATTGTTTTTACGTACAATACCGCCACTAACTTTTGAAATTTCTCCGCTGAGCGACGGATTTGCAGCGTCGCAAAGCGTCGCCCCTTCATAACTCCCCCCAAAGCGGGTCAAATGATTGGTGCTCTACACCATTGGACTCGTCTCTCTGTGGCGAGTCTAACCATGTGGAAAACTACGGTACTCGCCGTAAAAAATCGAAAAAAACACGCGAAAAACGCGAATTCGCGTTTTTTTCGTTTTTTCGTTATAACTCGCTTCAGAATTAAGATTTTCGAAATCTGAAAAAAGCATTGATTTCAGCTCGTCGAGTTCTATAAGAATGTGCTTTTAAACTTTTGGAAAGCCCCACTTCAGATTGCGCCATGCACTCGAGCTTTGGCTCGAGAAAAAATTGTTTGAATGTGGTGCGCATATAATCCCGCTTATGCATCATGATCGTTCTTCAGAGAGATGGGTCTCAGCAGTTGCCCCAGAACGCGCCGCGTATTCAACATCGTCCATTGTATTGTGAATGGATCGATTGCTTTTTTCCAGATTTCATGGTCCCTATTCCACAGCGGCGCGTTAAATGACTTAACACGTAGTCCCTGCGCTCAACATCTCCTCCTCTCGTGTTCAAATGGAAATCATAGATCAATTCTCGGCTGGACAGTTAGCCTATCTGGTGAAATTTTCCAATGTTTGAGCGAAGGTTTTTCCGAAATCTGAGGAGGTAGCGGGGAAATTTCTTCTTAGTTGTAGAGTACGCTTACTTGTGTAGGAATAAGATCACACACTTGCTTGCAGATGACCGCTCCCTGCGTGCTGTGGCCATGAACATGCCTCCTCGTCATGCCCTAGCCTATTTGGTGAAATTTTCCAATGTTTGAGCGAAGGTTTTTCCGAAATCTGAGGAGGTAGCGGGGAAATCTCTTCAATGTTGTAGAGTAAGCTTTGCGTGTAGGAATAATATGACATACTTGCTTGTAGACGAGCGCTTCCGCCGTGATGTGGCTGTGAAAATGCCTCCTCGTCATGACCTTGTGAAAAGATCAGATGTTTTTGCATTTCCAGATGAACTCGCAGACCTGAAATGTGCCCCGTTAGATTCCCCGTGAAAAATGCTATCGAATGATATGCATTACTTCCCCCAGTTGAAACTTTGGTTTTTCACCGTTTTCAGCCTTCCCCTATTGCCGGATTGGGCATCATTATTCCACTATTACTGCCCCAAAATCTCAAAGTTTCATTTTTCGTCGAAACTTTGCCTATTGGGGTAATTCGATGCCCTGATTACGAATATGACATTCATTCTCGTAGTGTGGCCCCAAACATCACACCTCGCCCCATTTTTTGCGACATGTTCCATGTTTAGAGCAGATGTTATGTAGAAAGCTGTGAAGCAGCGACGAATATAC